>JBBGZY010002179.1:55000-306474 GCA_037952925.1 Lithobates clamitans | reverse complement strand
CTGGCCTGCACAGAGTAGATAATAAGAGGATTATTCCTCATTTTAGGATAGAGGGCACAGCCTTGCACTTTATTCCCTGGCTGTCACCAGTGCAGCATCTAAACTACAGCTTCTATGGAGTAAGGCTTGAAAGTCAACAAGACAAGACTAACCATACATGGTGAGAAGAGACCAATGAATTGCAAAGCCCTCCAACCAAAATCAGTGAATAAATAAAGTCTTCCTAGAACAGAAGAACATGTCCCATTCCATCACATATCCCAAAAATATGGAGAAGGGCTTGGAAGCCAACGAGACAGAATACCCATAAATGGTGTAAAGGGACCAAAGGAATCATAAAGTCCTCCAAACAAATCAGTGCAAAGCACAGTAAAGCCTTCTTAGAACAGAAGAACATGTCCCATTCCATCACATATCCCAGAAATATAAGAATTATTCCTCATTTTAGGAAAGAGGGCAGATCCTTTCAAACTAATCCTTGGCTATCATCAGTACAGTTTATGGAAACCATGGCTTCTATGGAGTAGGGCTTGGAACCTAAAGAGACAGAATAACCATACATGGTGAGAAGGGACCAAAAAAATGATAAAGTCCTCTAACCAAAATCAGTGCATAACACAATAAAGCCTTCTTAGAACAGAACAAGACAAAACTAACCATACATGAGGAGAAGAGACCAATGGAATCGCAAAGCCCTCCAACCAAAATCAGTGAATAAATAAAGTCTTCCTAGAACAGAAGAACATGTCTCATTCCATCACATATCCCAAAAATATGGAAAAGGGCTTGGAAGCCAACGAGACAGAATACCCATAAATGGTGTAAAGGGACCAAAGGAATCATAATGTCCTCCAAACAAATCAGTGCAAAGCACAGTAAAGCCTTCTTAGAACAGAAGAACATGTCACATTCCATCACATATCCCAAAAATATAAGAATTATTCCTCATTTTAGGAAAGAGGGCAGATCCTTTCAAACTAATCCTTGGCTATCATCAGTACAGTGTATGGAAACCATGGCTTCTATGGAGTAGGGCTTGGAACCTAAAGAGACAGAATAACCATACATGGTGAGAAGGGACCAAAAAAATGATAAAGTCCTCTAACCAAAATCAGTGCATAACACAATAAAGCCTTCTTAGAACAGAACAAGACAAAACTAACCATACATGGTGAGAAGAGACCAATGGAATCACAAAGCCCTCCAACCAAAATCAGTGAATAAATAAAGTCTTCCTAGAACAGAAGAACATGTATCATTCCATCAAATATCCCAAAAATATGGAGTAGAGTTTGGAAGCCAACGAGACAGAATAGCCATACGATGGTATGTGAAAAGGGACTGAAGAATCAAAAAGACCTTCAACTGAATAATGTCCTCTTATTTTTTAGATGTGTGTGGAATGTGATGTGGAAGCCTTTGCTGAGATTGTGTATTCACCGCAGGAACCCCAGCCAGATCAATGCCAGAATAAATGTTTTTTTTTCGCTCTGAGAAGTGCAGAGCTTAATGTGACACAAAGGGGGATTGGAAGGTCACTGTACGGTACGAGTCCACCTGGGGGGGGTCCCACTTTTATAATTTCCAGAACACTTTCCTCATCCTCACATTAAGTGCTTTAAGTGGCAATCCTTTCTGCTGCTTAATTGAGGCCAATTGGAGGGTTTCTGAGCACCGTCCGTTAGCGGCCTTTTTTCCGTCATTCCAGCGATTAAAAATGCACTATGGGGAGGCGGATAAAAAAAAAACACGCATTTATCCTTGGCCTACAAGGTGCACTTATGACAAATAGATGAACAAAGCAAGCTTTACATTAACTTCCATTTACTGCTGAGACTTCGAGTGTTATTACGCCGGCCGAGGCCGACTCCGTCGCTCCAGGAATCCGGCCTCTCTCAGAAGTCTTGGCCCATCCAGAGGAAACATCTCTGCGGCATGAGATCAGCAATATTAGATAACCGGCTGAGGAGGCGGTGAAATATTTATGACTTCTGAAAACAAACTGACATGATCCATCGGAGGACGAGCCGCACAATGTTCTGTGTGTCTGCTTACAGTCACAATTCATATTCATTCTGACCAATTCCCCCGGGATTGTCTTCTAATTCCATCTTTTGATAGAACTATCCAGAAGAAACACCAGAACACAATCCCCCCAGTTGTGGGGCTGAGCGTTGGACGCAGTTTTTGTTTCAAATTTTTGGAAGTCCAAATCTTGGAGATAGAAAATATCTCTGTGATGTGGGCCAGTACCGGCCTGTGTGATATCCGGAACATGTTATAGACATTGGATCCATGGGGGGAATATTGTATAGATAGTTATACTTTACTACTACGGGCAATAGTTTATCTCTAAGCCACACCCACCTGTCACCCTATCCAATGAAAGAGGCTCATTAGCCAATAAGGAATCTTTAGCTGGACAAGGACAGTTGGTGGATCTATCAATCTATCTATCTATCTATCTATCTATCTATCTATCTATCTATCTATCTATCTATCTATCTATCTATCTATCTATCTATCTATCTATCTATCTATCTATCTATCTCTCTCTCTCTCTCTCTATCTATCTATCTATCTATCTATCTATCTATCTATCTATCTATCTATCTATCTATCTATCTATCTATCTATCTATCTATCTATCTATCTATCTATCTATCTATCTATCTCTCTCTCTATCTATCTATCTATCTATCTATCTATCTATCTATCTATCTATCTATCTATCTATCTATCTATCTATCTATCTATCTATCTATCTATCTATCTATCTATCTATCTATCTATCTATCTATCTATCTATCTTTTCCTTTTTAGAGAAGGGTGAACAGTGTGTGACGAGGGATAAGATATCGGTTGTATTATATATATGATCGGATGTATCATTGTGTGATAAACTATTTTGATGGGAATAGAAGTTTTCCTCCCGTAGATATGGGGGGGGGGATCTGCCTGGAAATGCAGCCGGTGTATCCCGGTCGGCACTCAGCGATGTCCATCCTCCACTTCCCAGACACTTCTTCTGTTTTCTTCCCATATTGTGGACTCGGATCATTCAGAGATCCATCAATTATTTACAAAGCATCATGAGATATATCCTGCCCCCCCCCACACACCCTGTGTGACTTACGGCTTCTCATACATTACCGCTCTTCCTTCGCATTCTGCTGAGTGTGGAACTTTCTGGAAGTCGGTGTGAATTCCTGCACTCCGAACTTCAGGAAGGAATCGGTTGGCTCCTCGGGGCTCTGAAGACGCACACACACTTGCAGATATTGATGTCACTTACAGTGAATTAGGCTGACATCACTCAAGGTTCTCTGATAATGGGATCACTTTAACCGCTTCCAGACCGCCCAGCACCCATATATCGGGATGAGCCGAAAACACCCCCCGGTTCGGTTCGCAACAGGACATGCCAACAGACAAACAATTTGTGCGAACACCGTTAAAGTCTATGGGACATGAACAAAAAAAATGCTCATTTTAAAGGCTTATATGCAAGTTATTGCCATAAAAAGTGTTTGGGGACCCGGGTCCTGCCCCAGAGGACATGTATCAATGCAAAAAAAAAGTTTTAAAAGCAGCTGTTTTTTCAGGAGCAGTGATTTTAAAAATGCTTCAAGTGAAACAATAACAATTAAATATTCCTTCGTGCCTGGGGGGGTCCCCTTAGTCTGCCTGTAAAGTAGTGCATCTTTCCCATGTTCATAACAGTCCTGCAGCAAAGTGACATTTCTAAAGGAAAAAATGTCATTTAAAAACTGCTCACGGCTGTAATGTATTGTTGGATCCCGGCAATATACATAAAAAATCATTTAAAAAATGGTTTGTGTTCCCCCCGCGCCAAAATAAAAATAAATGGCGTGGGGGTGCCCCCCCAAAATCCATACCAAGCCCTTCAGGTATGGTATAGATATTAAGGGGAACCCCGTGCCAAAATAGAAAAAAAATGGCGTGGAGATCAACCCCAAAATCCATACCAGGCCCTTCAGGTCGTAAACGGATGACTCCGCCCCCTCCGACATCACATGACATCACATGATGTCAGAAAGGGGCGGGGTCACTCAGTTACGTCACTGGGTGGCCCCGCCCTTGACTATGTAAGAGATGTCAAAGCAAAAAGACAGCAGTCGGCGGGACGGCTCTCATTGAGGCGGAATTTTTCTTTTTTTTCTTTTTTTTCTGGACTGTAGGCGACGTGATTAGAGATGGATGGACATTGCGGGACACTTTTTTTGTAATAAAAGAATTGTCCGAAACTGTTTCCTGTAATTCTTACTTTTTTGACACTTTTTTTACGAGTGGGTAGGGATACAATGTACCCCATACCCATTCACATGGGGCAGGTGGGATCTGGGGGCCCCCTTGTCAAAGGGGGCTTCCAGATTCCAATAAGCCCTACACCTGCAGACCACCGGGCAAGGGTTGTGGGGAAGAGGTCCTTGTCCCTATCAACATGAGGACAAGGTGCTTTGGGGGGACCCCAAAGCACCCTCCCCATGTTGAGGACATGTGGCCTGGTATGGTTCAGGAAGGGGGGGGCGTGCTCAGATAAGGGTCTGGTATGGATTTTGGGGGATCCCCATGCCATTTTTTTTTTAAATGTTGGCATTGGGTTTCCCTTAAAATCCATACCAAACCTGAAGGGCCTGGTATGGATTTTGGGAGGGGGCCCCACACCATTTTTTTTTTTTGACGCGGGGTTCCCTTCAATCACTTCAATACACTATATTATATATACTACACTGCCTGAATATACATATATATATATATATTAGACTGTATATCTATATATATATATATATATATATATATATATATATATATATATACCTATATAAGAACTGTCAAATGGTGGAGCCTGCAGTAGGCGATCATCCTTCATGGACGGCGGAGAGTTTTTTTCTTTTTTTGGTCCGGTGATCTAAGCGGGTGGCGGATCTACATCAGGGGACATTATTTTTTAATTTTTTTAAATAAAAGAATTGTCAAAAAGCCTGTCTACTGTTCTTATTTTTGACTCTTTTCTACAATGTACACCATGCTCATTCACATGGGGGGGGTAGGATCTGGTGGCCCCCTTCTTAAAGGGGGCTTCCAGAGTCTGATAAACCTCCTGCCCGCAGACTCCCACAACCACAGCCCAGGGTTTTGGGGAAGAGACCTTTGTCTCCATCAACATGGGGTCCAAAGCACCCAACCCCCTCTTGTTGAGGGCATGTGGTTCGGTGTAGTTCAGGAAGGGGGGCGAGAGCGCCAGGCTGTATACCTGGATAAGGGTCTGATATGAGTTTTTGGGGGGAACCCACGCCATTAAAAGAAGAAAGAAAAAATAGCCAGGTTCCGACAATTGCAACCGCGAGTAAAATTAACTTGTTTATTTTTCTTTAGGAATGTGATTTTTGTTGCAGCATTTTCTATACATGTTACAAATGCGCCACTTTACAGGCAGACTAGGGGGACCCCCAGGCACTATATTTAAAGGAATTTTTCATTTTTATTGTTTCACTTTAAGCATGATTAAAATCACTGCTCCTTTAAAAACTATTGTTTAAAAAAATTTTTTCCATTGATACATGTTCCCCAGGGCAGTACCCGGGCCCCCATACTCCTTTTGACTGTCTTATGTTTGGCTCCTATAGACTTCAATGGGGTTCATGGTTCGGGGAAGAACTTTTCCCCAGTCGGGAGTTCTGCTGCAAACCGAACAGGGGGTATTCGGCCCATCTCTAGCTGACACCTACCCAGTTAAGCATTTTTTTATTTGCATAAGCCAGCCCCCTGCTTGCATCAGGACAGAGGGCACTGGAGGGGAATCCTGAGGCTGGGTGCTGCGATGATTTCAGGAAGGTATGAACAGCCGGCCCCTCCCACCAACTGTTATCTGCCTGCATTGCATAGAGAAGTGCTGACCAGAAGGGCCTGGTGTGGATTTTGGGGAGACCCCATGCCATTTTTTTCTTTTTGGCGCAGGGTTTCCCTTAATATCCATACCAGACCTGAAGGGCCTGGTATGGATTTTGGGGGGACCCCCACGCCATTTTTTTTCTTTTTGGCGCAGGGTTCCCCTTAATATCCATACCAGATCTGAAGGGCCTGGTATGGATTTTGGGGGGACCCCCACGCCATTTTTTTTCTTTTTGGCGCAGGGTTCCCCTTAACATCCATACCAGACCTGAAGGTCTTGGTATGGATTTTGGGGGCACCCCCACACCATTTATTTTTATTTTGGCGCGGGGAGGGGGACACCCATGCTATTTTTTTACTGATTTTTTAATGTATATTTGAGCACCAGCCACCACTGATCCGAATGGAGGGCTCTGGAGAGTAATACTAGGGCATGTGGCTATGATGATTTCAGGCATGGCCCCTCCCACCAGCCTGTCTGCCTTGTATAGAGAAGTGGTGCCCCCCGCTCCCCGTCAGCACACAGCAGGAGATTGACAGCCTCAGTTTTGCATGTTTCCCTACATAGAGGGGGGGGGGCTTGTTCGCTACCTCCACTTAGGTCTCAGATTACACTCGGCTGCTACCTGCTCTTTGCAGTGCAGTGCGTGACGTCAGACCTCAGCTCATTCTGATATTTTGAAGGGCTGTAGAGAAGAGAAGACTGCAGATAAACAAGTACAACCTATTTGTTTCATCTCTGTGTATCACCCGGGGCCAGTCACTTATTTACGACTCCTATGTAGAGAAGAACTCTTTGTATTATCAAATCACTTTTACGTTTTCTTCTTTCCTGTCCCCCCCACCCCTCCAACAAAGTTTTCTTTATCTTTGTTAACTGAAGAGAATAAAAATGTATCTTTTTTCCTCCCCACGTGTTGTGTGTAGTTGGTGTCTTCATACACGTTTGATCTTCACAAACGGCAGATCGTCATTTGATACCTTCAGTGTTAGTGCGCGGTTACACGCCTAGTTAATCTTAACAATGAGGTGTAATTAGCACTGAATTAAGCTAAAAAGCTGTGACAAGCGCCGCGATCTGCAGTAATTGTGCCGCTGACACTCACATCGGAGGAAACGTATGTTTTGTTGCGTTCTCTGTGGGCGGGATCTCGGGGGGCCCCTTTTCTCCGGAGACCCACATGAGATCCAATGACGTCATAGATCATAGAAGCGCTAATTAACACACGCATGTTGCTCGGATGGTCCCTGTTGGGGCAAAAAAAAAAAAAAAGCCTCCCCCCCTTAGTAGACCTCCTTAACCACTTGCCGACCGGCCGTCGTCATTATACTGCGGCAGGTCGGCTCGTTCCCGCAAATCGCCTTAGGGTGTACGTCGGCTCCTTTTAACCACTTCCGGACCGCCGCACGCCGATATTACATCCTCACTTTGAAGAGGGATATCTTTGCTATGGCAGCAGGTAGCTACCATAACCTCCGGTATCCTCTTCTTCGGCCGGTTGTCCGGTTTCCAATAATGGTGGTCTCAGTGGCGGATTTGACGCAATATCACTTTTATCGGCGGCGGGAGAGGCCGCCCCAACCCCCCCCCCCCGTCGTGCTCCAGTGCCCTCCCCTGCTTACCGGAGCCGTCGGTAGCGCCGGAGGCGATCGGATCCTTCTCCTTCCTAGATATGGAGACGGGTGAGGGGGAAGATGACCCCCGCCCGTCTCCATATCATTGTAGGGCGGAAGCGACGTTAAAACTTCACTTAAAGGGACATTTAAAAAAAAAAAAATTCAAAATGACAAAAATGTATTTATTTATTTATTTTTATTTTTTTAATTGTATTTTAGTGTAAATATGAGATCTGAGGTCTTTTTGACCCCCCAGATCTCATATTTAAGATTAAAGATATTATATTTAAGATTAAGATTTAAGATATGTAAGTCCTGTCATGCTTTTTTTCTATTACAAGGGATGTCTACATTAAAAGAACAGTGTAAAAATAGAAAATAAAAGGTAAAATAAATAAAAAAAAAAAAAATTTAAACGTGCCCCGTCCCGCCGAGCTCACGTGCAGAAGCGAACGCATACGTGAGTAGCGCCCGCATATGAAAACGGTGTTCAAACCGCACATGTGAGGTATCGCCGCGATCGGTAGAGCGAGAGCAATAATTCTAGCCCCAGACCTCCTCTGTAACTCAAAACATGCAACCTGTAGAATTTTTTAAACGTCGCCTACAGAGATTTTTAAGGGTAAACGTTTGTCGCCATTCCACGAGCGGGCGCAATTTTGAAGCGTGACATGTTGGGTATCAATTTACTCGGCGTAACATCATCTTTCACAATATAAAAAAAAAAATTGGGCTAACTTTACTGTTATCTTATGTTTTAATTAAAAAAATATTTTTAAGTATAAGTATTTTTCCAAAAAAGTGCGCTTGTAAGACCACTACGCCAATACGGTGTGACGTATATTGCAACGACCGCCATTTTTTTCTCTAGGGTGTTAAAAAAAATATATATATATATACTGTTTGGGGGTTCTAAGTAATTTTCTAGCAAAAAAAAAAAAAAAAAACTGTTTTGAACTTGTAAGCAACAAATCTCAGAAAGAGCCTCAGTCCTTAAGTGGTTAAGAGCTATAGCAGGCGCGCGCAGGGGAGCCGATGAGCGTGGCCGCCGTACGCGATATCCGCTGGCCACCCATGATCGCTCCACAGAGAGGCAGAACGGGGTTCTGTCAATGAAAACAAACAGATCCCCCGTTCTGACAGGGGAGTAGAGAGAGATCGTCTGTTCGCAGTGATTAGGAACAGCGATCTCTCTCTCCTCCTCCAGTCAGTCCCCTCCCCCCCCACAGTTAGAAACACCTCCCCAGGGAACACATTTAACCCCTTGATCACCACTATTGTTAACCCCTTCCCTGCCAGTGACATTTATACAGTAATCAGTGGCTATTTTTTTTTGTTTCAATACTTTTTATTGAATATTTTCATATTAAACAGAACATGAAAGGTACTTTGAAAGGTACATGGACATACGCATCATCAGATATACATAGTTAACTTATATTGTCTTATCATTGAATTAATAATAACAATAACTTCTCATTTATTGTCAGAGTTTTTAGGCCATATAGACCAACATTCGTCGAACATTTTACAAGTCATAGAGTTTATGGCTATAAGACGTTCAAAAGTATAGTTTCTGTGAACTGCTGTGATTACGTCAGATAGATTTATATCAGTGGCTATTTTTAGCGCTGTATAAATGTCACTGGTCCCAAAAAAGTGTCAAAAGTGTCCGATCTGTCCGCCGCAATGTCGCAGTCCCGCTAAAAATCGCTGATCACCGCCATTACTAGTAAAAAAAAAAAAAAAAATTATTATAATAATGCCATAAATCTATCCCCTATTTTGTAGACACTATAACTTTTGCGCAAACCAATCAATATACGCTTATTGCGATTTTTTTTTAACCAAAAATATGTAGAAGAATACGTATCGGCCTAAACTGATGAAGAAATGTGGGGGTTTTTTAAAAAAAATTTTTGTGGGATATTTATTATAGCAAAAAGTCATTTTTCAAAATTGTCGCTCTTTTTGGGTTTATAGCGTAAAAAATAAAAACCGCAGAGGCGATCAAATACCACCAAAAGAAATCTCTATTTGTTGGGGAAAAAAAAGGACGACAATTTTGTTTTTGGGTACAGCGTCACACGACTGCGCAATTGTCAGTTAAAATGATGCAGTGCCGTATCGCAAAAAAAATGGCCTGGTCTTTAAGAGGGTAAATCTTCTGGTCCTTAAAGCGGAGGTTTCCATTAAAAAAAAAAAAAAATTAAAAGTCAGCAGCTACAAATACTGCAGCTGCTGACTTTTAATCGGACACTTACCTGTCCCTGGGTCCAGCGATGCAGGGATCGAAGCCCCCCCTCCGCTCGTCGGTGCTGGCATTTCAACTGTGGGCGCCCAGCTGTGGCTGCGCCCCGCGCCGTCACTGGCCCCGCAATCATCTGGGACCGGTCACGTGTCCCAGATGATTGACGAGAGGGAGGGGGGAGAGGCGATCTTCCTTCCTGCGCTGTGGGAAGTGACGTCAGGAGCCCAGGCCCCCGAAGGAGGCAGACTACGAGGGACCCCCTAGCAACAGCCATTTAGAGGTGAGTAAAAAAAAAAAGAAATTCTCCAAATTTTTTTTTTTTTTTTTTTAAGAACATTACTAAATTTTTTTTTTTGGGGGGGTGGAACTCCAATTTAAGTGGTTAATGAGCTCCCCAGAGTGCAATTTCAGTTCTCCCCCCCCCCCCCTTCTTTTGGGAAGCTCAGACAAGCTGTATGTAGTGCACCTCCTAAAGGGTACTTCCACACTGAGGCGGGGGGGGGCGGTAAAGCGCCGTTAGTTATAGCTGTGCATTACCGTCATCTTAGAGGTGCTTTTCGGCCGCTAGCGGGGGGGACTTTTAACACCGCTAGCAGCCGAATAAATTGTTAAAAGCGCCGGCAAAGCGCCGCTCTCGTGGCGCTTTGCAGGCGCTTTGCAGGCGCTTTGCAGGCGCTTCGGCAACGCTGCCCATTGATTTCAATGGGCGGGGGCGCTTTAGGAGCCGTGTATACCATGGGATATCACTTGGATAGGGATTGGAGATTATGGGATGCCCACTTAAAACAACTTCAGGGACAAGTCTTCCTATACACAGCATACAGCGCATCTGGAAAGTATCAACGGCGCTTCACTTTTTTCTACATTTTGTTATGTTACAACCTTATACCAAAATGGATCAAATTCATTATTTTCCTCAAAATTCTACAAACAATCCCCCGTAATGACAACGTGAAATAAGTTGGTTTGAAACCTTTGCAAATTTATTAAAAATAAAAAAAAAGGAAAAAAAAAATCCCACGTACATAAGTATTCCCAGCCTTTGCCATGACGCTCAACACTGAGCTCAGGTGCCTCCTGTTTCCACTCATCATCCTTGAGATGTTTCCACAACTTGATTGGAGTCCATCTGTGGTACATACAATTGATTGGACATGTTCTGGAGGTCGGATTACTGGCAAAGGACATTCCTGAGAACTGAGTGAGAAGGGTGGTGTATTGTATTTTTATGAGCGTAGGAGAAGAGATATCGTCACTGTGTGTGTTAATAGGTTCAATAAAGAAACGACTTTCCAAACTACGAATCGTTATCAAGAATATATATATATATATATATATATATATATACATACATAAATATCAAATCAAATTGATACACAGTATCTGACAAAAGTGAGTACACCCTTCACGTTTTTGTAAATATTTTCTTCTATCTTTTCATGTGACAACACGGAAGAAATGACACTTTGCTACAATGTAAAGTAGTGAGTGTACAGCTTGTATAACAGTGTAAATTTGCTGTCCCCCCAAAATAACTCAACACACAGCCATTAATGTCTAAACCGCTGGCAACAAAAGTCAGTACACCCCTAAGTGAAAATCTCCAAATTGGGCCCAAAGTGTCAATATTTTGTGCGGCCACCATTATTTTCCAGCACTGCCTTAACCCTCTTGGACATGGAGGTCACCAGAGCTTCACAGGTTGTCACCGGAGCCCTCTTCCCCTCCTCCATGATGACATCACAGAGCTGGTGGATGTTAGAGACCTTGCGCTCCTCCACCTTCCGTTTGAGGATGTCCCACAGATGATCAATAGGGTCTAGGTCTGGAGACATGCTTGGCCAGTCCAATACCTTTACCCTCAGCTTCTTTAGCAAGGCAGTGGTGGTCTTGGAGGAGTGTTTGGGGTCGTTATCATGTTGGAATACTGCCCTGCGGTCCAGTCTCTGAAGGGAGGGGATCATGCTCTGCTTCAGTATGTCACAGTACATGTTGGCATTCATGGTTCCCTCAATGATCTGTAGCCCCCCAGTGCCGGCAGCACTCATGCAGCCCCAGACCATGACATTCCCACCACCATGCTTGACTGTAGGCAAGACACACTTGTCTTTGTCCTCCTCACCTGGTTGCCCCCACACACGCTTGTCACCATCTGAACCAAATAAGTTTATCTTGGTCTCATCAGACCACAGGACATGGTTCCAGTAATCCATGTCCTTAGTCTGCTTGTCTTCAGCAAACTATTTGTGGGCTTTCTAGTGCATAATCTTTAGAAGAGGCTTCCTTCTGGGACAACAGCCATGCAGACCAATTTAAATGCAGTGTGCGGCGTATGGTCTGAGCACTGACAGGCTGACCCCCCACCCCTTCAACCTCTGCAGCAATGCTGGCAGCACTCATATGTCTATTTCCCAAAAACAACCTCTGGATATGACGCTGAGCACGTGACCTCAACTTCTTTGGTGGACCATGGAGAGGCCTGTTCTGAGTGGAACCTGTCCTGTTATACCGCTGTATGGTCTTGGCCACCGTGCTGCAGCTCAGTTTCAGGGTCTTGGTAATCTTCTTATAGCCTAGGCCATCTTTATGTAGAGCAACAATTCTTTTTTTTTCAGATCCTCAGAGAGTTCTTTGCCATGAGGTCCCATGTTGTACTTCCAGTGACCAGTATGAGAGAGTGAGAGCGATAACACCAAATTTAACACCAAATTTAACACGCGCTGACGTCACCACCACTCTCGTGTCCCAACGGATGGGTGTTTTGGCTGTGTATGGCTGACACACCAAACAATAGGCGCTACTCAATTTTTAAATTATGAGTGCTACGATTTAATACACCCAAAGGATTTTTACACTATGTGAAGCCTTCTTGGTCTTTTTTGGGTGCCAAACTCCATCGTTCCCTTACCGAGTGACAGCGGAAACGTGGAGCGGCCTTGAGACAAAGAGAAAGGCCCAGGCTTAGTGATAAGCCACAGGCGGTACTTGACCCCCCCCCCTATAACAAGGGGTCCACAGGAGCTGGTAAGTGGTTTCTTCAGCTGGTGGTGGATTCACAACAGTTTTGGTGATGGAAGATGGAGATGGTTCATTAATAGATCATCTTTATAGATCACCTGTTCATTAACTTTTTGTACATATTATTATTCAAATACTGTTTATGGTTTGATGCACTTTGGCACTTTATTTCTTTCTTTCTACATTTATATATTTCATGCATATATGAACTTTTCACCAATTAGCGCGATTCTTATTTCTAATTTATTTTATTACTGATGGTGTTTGTGTTGCACACAGAATTGCTGCTTTGATTATATTATTAGTTTAGGGTTTATTTGCCAGAACATTTTTTTCTTTTTTTCTCTGTACTGAATTTAACACACCTGCTCCCCATTCACACCTGAGACCTTGTAACACTAACAAGTCACATGACACCGGGGAGGGAAAAATGGCTGATTGGGCCCAATTTGGACATTTTCACTTAGGGGTGTACTGACTTTTGTTGCCAGCGGTTTAGACATTAATGGCTGTATGTTGAGTTATTTTGAGGGGACAGCAAATTTACACTGTTATACAAGCTGTACACTCACTACTTTACATTGTAGCAAAGTGTCATTTCTTAAGTGTTGTCACATGAAAAGATAGAAGAAAAGATTTACAAAAATGTGAGGGGTGTACTTACTTTTTTGAGATACTGTACATACAAAACGAATCGATTCAATATAACGAATATTGACACTCTGTCAGGGTTGGGCTCAGCCCTTCCTTCTCTGAGCTGACCGCTCAGCTGTCGGCTAATGGCCAGCTCCCATCTCTCTCCACAGTTACCCAGCTGTTGTTGATTCTGCTCGTCAGTCCTGCCTACTTAAAGTCGTCCAGCTCACTTGATCTCTGCCTTCACCTTTGTCAACATCACAGAGACTTTCTCCTGCGTTCCTGTTGAAGACTTGCTCGGCTGATGTTCCTTCTGGCTTCTGATCCTGCTTGCTGTACTGCTACGTTCATCTCTGGCTCTCTGACATTTGCTTGGCTGACTACCCGATCCAATTATTGAACTCTGGCTTGTTTTGACTACGCTTACTCTGTTTACCTTATTATCATTATTATGAAACAAGTGTGATTTAACTATACTTCTGTCTCGGTCTGATTCATGGTTCCTGATACACTCTATAGCAATAACAAATTATCCGAAAACAAATTAACGTAACATAAGGAATACAGTGGAACCTTGGATTATGAGCATAATCCGTTCCAGGAGAATGCTTGTAATCCAAAGCACTCGCATATCAAAGCAAATTTTCCCATTGAAGTCAATGGAAACGAAGATAACTCGTTCCGCATTGACTTCTATTACATGCAATACCGCATGTGGCCAGAGGAGGGGGGGGGGGACGGAGAGCCTCGGAAATACTCAGGGACAGCTCGGCTGAACTCGGAAAGGCTCGGAGACACTCGGGAAGGGTGTATTTCTGAGTATTTCCGAGTGATTCTGAGTATTTCCGAACGGCTCCGAACCGTTCCGAGTGTCCCTGGCGCCCCCCCACACCTCTGGCCAAATGCAGTACTGCACACCCCATTAGCTTGAATTTTGCTCATTTTGCGAGACAACACTCAGTCAGAATTTAAAAAAAAAAAGTTGCTCATCTTTCAAAACGCTCGTTAACCACGTTACTCGTAAACCAAGGTTCCACTGCGTAACAGAACAAAATTATGTATTTTACGAATTAAAACAACATTTTTGGCACTAGACATTTTCCCTAGTGTGCTGTAGGGGGCGTAAGATGCCTTCTGCCCTACTGATGCAGGCCTCAGTCTCGAAGTTTGGACATATCCTGCCTTATAAGCGATATGTCAATCTTAACCTCTTCTATATCTGCACCTTCGTTGTGTCAGCCGCAGTTCATTCTGACTGCCATCTTCGGCCTGTCAACCTTTGTCCTGCCGTCAGAACCTTGCAAGCTGTATTGGGATGGGAGGGCTCAGGTGAGTATAACTGACTATAGTAGGTAAGGAAAACTTTATACTGGGAAGGGTTAGAGGGGGGTGGGAGGGAGGGATGGACAAAGATTTACTTTGTGGGTGGAGTTTGGCTTTAATCTATATTGTTTAAAGTGATTGTAAAGTATTATTATTATTTTTTTTTTTAAATAACAAACATATCATACTTACCTCCATGTGCAGCTCGTTTTCCACAGAGTGGCCCCGAACCTGCCCTTCTGGGGTCCCCCCACTGGCTCTTGCGGCCTCTCCCCACATCTGAGAAGCGCTTCCCCGAGGGGGTTACCTTGTGGGCGGGCTTCCGAGTCCAGCATTCGGCACCCATAGAGGCTGAATGCAGGACTCGGCCCCCCCCAGGGCGCTCGCGTCATTGGACTTGATTGACATCAGAGGGAACCAATGGCTACACTGCTATCAATCTATCCAATCAAGAGCTGAGAACCCCGGGCAGTAGTGGCGTCTCCAGCTTTCATATTTAGGGGGGGCACATGGGGGGGACAGGGACAAAAGTAGGGGGGCAACTATAAAATGCAATTATATATATATATATATATATATATATATATATATATATATATATATATATATATATATATATATATATCTCCTGGGGCCCTTTACTACGATCCCACAACGGGCCCTTTCACATGTTCTGCAGTGAGCTCCCTTCCTACTATATTGGGGCCCCCCCCAGGAGATATATGTCACCAGCATACCAAGAAAATATAAGGGTCCAAAGCAGTGGGAGAACTATCAGGGTTGTAAAGGTTGTCTTGCCACTGGGCCCTGGTGTTCTGCCACTGTGGGGTACCCCAGCCTCCTCTTGCTGTCCTGCCCCTGCTATTGACAGCGTTGGTCTGGCATCTCTTGGAATTTACAGGCTGGTTCTCCTGTCCGAAGGATGGGAGAAATCAGTCTGTTTTTTCAGTCCTGGTGGAGTCCTTCATGCAAATTGCTCTTCTCCCTGCCAATGAGGATGCAGGGGAAGGAGCAGATCGGGCGGCCGTGGTTGTGTGAGCGCTCGCATTATTCAGTGTCAGCGAGCAGAGGGAGGGGGGAGGAATCACCCGCAGGAGCTGACTGGGGGCGCTCTCCCTCTCAATAGAGACTGTGTTACTCCAGCGGCGGCCCCAGTAAGATGTGGCGCATCTGCTACAAATGCAAACAAAAAGACATTGCCTTTTTGTTAAAAAAAAATAATTCAATTGGGGGCACATGTTGGGGCACAGCATAATGTTGGGGGGGTCAGGGCCGCCTCTGGCCCCCCCTAGGGACGCCATTGTCGGGCAAAGAGACAGCTCGTCCTCCCCGGTCAAGTTCGAGGGTTCAGGTAAGTAAAGCTGGGGGGGGGCTGGCGGGGGGGGAGGGGGCGGTCACTGCCAGATGTTTTTTCACCTGGATGCATTAAGGTGAAAAAACACGACCCCTTTGAGCTCCATTCCAGTTATGTTGCTTAGAGATGATCATCCATGCGCTTGAAGCAGAAGGTGGGGGAACTTCTTCAGTCTCCTCTTCCCCAGTGTTCGGCAACATTGTAGCAAGTGACAAGGTGATGGTGCCTGAACAAAGATGGCACCATGTTTTTTGGAGAAGAAAGAAGATGAAGGAAACGTCATAGGCAGTACTGTGATCTCCGTAATAGGTAATAAATACCTGGAAGTGTAATACTTGCGCATGACATAGTTTATTGCACTTAACATGAAGGTGTATATCTAATGCTTGGTCTACTTTAAATTGTGAACTTTAGTTTTTCTGTCTTTTTTTATGAATGTCGGTGTTAGTAGAAGAGTTTATTTGGATTGCAAAGAACGAGCTTTCCTGTGGGAGCCCATTGTCACTGAATACAGAAATACCTGTTTGTGAGAGCCAACGGCCCCGGCAGCATTATGAGCGCTCGACATATCACGGGAGGAACTTCAGGGAATTGATTAGATGGGAACTAACACAGAAGAGACGTATCATCCTCACTAATACCCCGTCACTCTGTGCATTATTGTATATCATTTAGTCGGCATAGGATGGTTGGATTCTTGGAAAGGATTAAGGGCCTCCTGTGAGGTTTAGGGCTTTCCAACGGATAATATGTATCATTATCCCAAGTGTTGCCTTGTTTGTGCAGTGTGCTAATGATGCAAGCTCTGATACATTGTAATTCAACTCAAGTCAAAGAGAAGCATTTTTCCTGGTGGGTGGAGAACCGTATCTAGTAATTAAGAGGCCATGGATCATGCCTACAGTGAGCCCCGGAGGAATGTATGGAATATATATGTGGGGGATCACGTGTCTAGTTCTAAGAAATTGGTATTTTTAGGCTGTACTGACTCTGGACAGATAGGAATATGGTCTCACTTCTGGGTCACCTGCAGACGCTTGGAGGAAATGACGATAATAAAGGTTAGAAGGTTTTGTTCAATCCTTATTGTAAACCCAAGGTACCCCACTAAGGGGCGTTTGCAGGGAGTAACACTGGTCTATGATATGTGTTCGGCAATGAATCTTATTATGGGATCTCTTTGTGGTGATAACAGCCTAGACTTTTCTGAGCAGGCTATCCATAAGATTTTGGAGTGTGTCTGTAGGAACTTGTGCCCATTTGTGAAGTTAGGTACTGATGCTGGGTGGAAAGACTTGGCTCTCAATTGGTGTTCCAATTAATCCCAAAGGTGTTCAGTAGGGTTGAGGTCAGAGCTCTGTGCAGGACAATTGAGTCCCCCCCCCCCCACACCAAACTGGTCAAACCATGTCTTTATGGGTGAAATACACTATAGGTCCGAATTTAAAGGACACCTGACCATCATACTTACATATGAACTTGTTGGACATTTCATTCCTAAATCACAGATATTAAAATAGAGTTGCAACCCCCCCCCCCCCCCCCCTTTGTAACTCAAACAGCTTCTACCCTTCTCTGAAGGCTTTCCACAAGGTTTTGGAGTGTCTCCGTGGAATTTGTGCCCATTCCATCGAAAAGGTCAGGTACTAATGTTGAGTGAGAAGACCTGGCTGACATTCAATGTTCCAATGCATCCCAAAGGTTTTCAGTACAGTTGAGGTCTGAGCTCTATGAAGGGCACTCAAGTTCCTCCGTACCAAAGTGGTTGAACTATGTGTTTATGGAGCTGGCCCCTTTGTGGCTATCTATAACAGCCTCCACTCTTCTGGGAAGGCTTTCTACAAGATTTTGGAGTGTGTCTGTGGGACTTTGTTCCCATTTGTGAGGTCAGGTATTGATCGTGGATGAGAAGACCTGGCTCCAAATTGGCATTCCAGTTCATCCCAAAGGTGTTCAGTAGGGTTGAGGTCAGGCTCTGTGCAGGACACTTGAGTTCCTCCACACCAAACTGGTCAATCCATGTCTTTATGGGACAAAAATACAATGTTTACCTGACAATCATACCTGCATATGAGCTTATTGGACATTCCATTCCTTAACCATGGATATGAATGTGGAGTTTCACCCCATTGTAACTCAAACAGCCTCTACTCGTCTGAGGAGGTTTTCCATATGATCTTCGAGTGTGTCTGTGGAAATTTGTGCCCATTCTACTGAAAGGGAGGAGGTCAAGTACTGATGTTGGATAAGAAGACCTAGCTCTCAATTGGCAGTCTATTTCATCCCAAAAGGTGTTCAATAGGGTTGAGGTCAGGGCTTTGTGCGGGACATTTGAGTTTCTCCACACCAAACTGGTCAAACCATGTCTTTATGGAGCTGGCCCCTTTGTGGCCTTTAACAGCCTCCAATCTTATGGGAAGGCTTCCCACAAGATTTTGGATAATGTCTGTCGGAATTTGTGCCCATTTGTGAGGCCAGGTCCTGATGTTGGATGAGCTGGCTTGCATTCATGTCCAATTTAGGACAAAAACCAAATAGTTTCCCATGTAGTGAGGGCTGTGTTCACACCATACAGGTCAACTGCTAATTCTGTCTAATGGTGAGGAGAAAGCTATTGGGTATTATATTGAGTTTGCTCGGACTAAAATAAATTTGAGTGTTTTTTTTTTTTTTCTAAATACAGGGGTCTGGTAAATTAATATCGTAAATCCATATCTTAATATCCCTCATTGGTATCAGTGAAGAAATAGTGCCCCATCATTGGTGTCATAGGAAGAAATAGTGCCCCATCATTGGTATCAGTGGGAGGAATAGTGCCTCATCATTGGTATCCATGGGAGGAATAGTGTCCCATCATTGGTATCAGTGGGAGGAATAGTGCCCCATCATTGGTGTCAGTGGGAGGAATAGTGCCCCCATCATTGGTGTCAGTGGGAGGAATAGCACCCCATCATTGGTGTCAGTGGAAGGAATAATACCCCATCATTGGTATCAGTGGGAGGAATAGTCCCCCATGATTGGTATCAGTGGGAGGAATAGTCCCCCATCATTGGTGTCAGTGGGAGGAATAGTGCCCCATCATTGGTGTCAGTGGGAGGAATAGCACCCCATCATTGGTGTCAGTGGGAGGAATAGTGCCCCATCATTGGTGTCAGTGGGATTAATAGTGCCCCATCATTGGTGTCAGTGGGAGGAATAGTGCCCCATCATTGGTGTCAGTGGGAGGAATAGTGCCCCATCATTGGTATCAGTGGAAGGAATAGTGCCCCATCATTGGTATCAGTGGGAGGAATAGTGCCCCATCTTTGGTATTATTGGGAGGAATAGTGCCCCATCATTGGTAGTGGGAGGACTAGTGCCCCATCATTGGTATTAGTGGGAAGAATAGTGTCCCATCATTGGTATCAGTGGGGGGACTAGTGCCCCATCTTTGGTATCAGTGGGAGGAATAGTGCCCCATCATTGGTATCAGTGGGAGGAATAGTGCCCCATCATTGGTATCAGTGGGAGGAATAGTGCCCCATCTTTGGTATTAGTGGGAGGACTAGTGCCCCATCATTAGTAGTGGGAGGACTAGTGCCCCATCATTGGTATTAGTGGGAAGAATAGTGCCCCATGATTGGTATAAGTGGGTACAATAGTGCCCCATCTCTCTGTCTCTACTCTGGCTAAAGGCTAAAAAAACAAGCAAACAAAAAGAGAGAAAAACATAGACATTAAACTTTGAACTTCCAGACAAACTGGGTCATCATTTAAAGCTTAAAATAAAATCTGCACTTTCCCTCGGAGATAATTATTTTCATTACATCCACAAAAAAAAGGGGGCTTAACAAATTACACATCTAAATCTGTTTCTCTCACCAAACTGATATCCCTTTTACTCCAACAAATGAAGGTCATCCATCGCGCTCCCCTTGTTATATCAGCAAGCGATGAAGGCGTTGAGATAAAAAGGGCTGATTAGCCGCCTTTATGTTCTACATCTGCAGCTCGGCGACGGTGATGAATCAGCTCGCTATACATCGCCATTCACTTAATTGTGTGTGCTGGATTTAAATAAACCTTTTATTGCCAAAATCGTTGCATGCAAATTATTTTCTACAGATTCAATGCGATAGCCACATGCAGAAAATAAATGAGGTTTAAAAAAAGAGAAAAAAAAAAAAGGTTGTACCTACTCAGCTAAGGACACGTGAAGCTTGGTCACCTCCAAGGTGTAGAAATTCAGGAGAGCAAACTCTTCGGTAGACCACAATTAGAAGCACGCAAGAAACTTTTGCAAGGATGCTAACAAAATAACCGGTTTGTAAACCCGAAACGTTTTTTAAAGCATTTCCGTTCACAATAAAAAAAAAAAAAAAAGTGTCACCAAAAGTATTGGGACGCCTGCCTTTACACGTTCATGAACTTTAATGGCATCCCAGTCTTAGTCCGTAGGGTTCAATATTGAGTTGGCTCCGCCCTTTGCAGCTATAACAGCTTCAACTCTTCTGGGAAGGCCGTCCAGATATAATTTAACTCCAATGAAAGTCAGGGGGGACAATCCAAAAAGTACAAGTTTCAGGGGTCTAAGAATGCCCTCTTTATAAGGGCTTAATTGACAACAATGTAAATAAACTGCAGGTGAACTGGACCTTTAGGGCTAGTTTACACTTTGCTTCAAAACAAAGCTTCAGACAGGCTTTGTTAAAGCTCTCTGAACGCCAGTCAAAGCTCCTGTCATTAAATAAAATGGTTAGCTTACAGTCCTGTTTACACCTTGCTTTTGCTTGGTGCTTCGATGAGGCTTTGGTGGGGCTTCGATGAGGCTTTGGTGGAGCTTCGATGAGGCTTCAGTGGGGCTTCGATGGGGCTTTGAGGAGAATTTGGTGGGGCTTTAATGAGCCTTTGGTGGGGCTTTGGTGAAGCTTCATAGGGCTTTGATGAGGCTTTGGTGGGGCTTCAATGAGGCTTCAGTGGGGCTTTGATGGGGCTTTAAGGTGGCTTTGATGGGGCTTCAATGAGCCTTTGGTGGGGCTTTGGTGAGGCTTCGTAGGGCTTCGATGAGGCTTTAATGGGGCTTCAATAAGGCTTTGGTGGAGCTTTGATGAGGCTTCAGTGGGGCTTCAATGGGGCTTTGAGGAGATTTTGGTGGGGCTTCAATGAGCCTTTGGTGGGGCTTTGGTAAAAATTTGTGGGGCTTCGATGAGGCTTTGGCAGAGCTTCAATGAGGCTTCAGTGGGGCTTTGGGGTGGCTTTGGTGAGGCTTCAATGAGCCTTTGGTGGGGCTTTGGTGAGGCTTCAGTGGGGCTTCAAGTGAGCTTTGCCATAGACTTCTATGGAGGCTTTGAAGCAGCACTAAAGCTACATGGGGTATCATTTTTGAAGCAAAGCTGAAGCAATACACATAAAAGTTCATTGATAAAAGCGGCATGGGAATTCCCCACAGGGGAACCCCAAACCACAATTTAAAAAAAAAATGTGTGGGGGTCCCCCCAAATTCCATACCAGGCCCTTCAGGTCTGGTATGGATATTAAGGGGAACCCCGCACCAAAATTAAAGGTCTGGTATGGATTTTAAGGGGAACCCCGCGCCAAAATTTTTTTTAAAAATGGCGTGGGGTCCCCCCAAAAATCCATACCAGACCCTTATCCAAGCACACAATTTGGCAGGCTGCAGGAAAAGGGGGGGGACGAAAGAGCACCCCCCCCCTGAACCGTACCAGGCTACATGCCCTCAACATTGGGAGGGTGCTTTGGGGTAGCCCCCACAAAACACCTTGTCCCCATGTTGATGGGGTGAAGGGCCTCATCCCCACAACCCTTGACTGGTGGTTGTGGGGGTCTGCGGGCGGGGGGGCCTATCGGAATCTGGAAGCCCCCTTTAACAAGGAGACCCCCAGATCCCCACCCCCCCGTGTGAAATGGTAATGGGGTACAAATGTACCCCTACCATTTCACAAAAAAAGTGGCAAAAATGTTAAAAAAGACAAGAGACGGTTTTTGACAATTCCTTTATTAATATCTTCTTCTTTTCCTGCTTCTTCTTCCATCTTCTTCTGGTCTTAATTCGGTTTTCTTCCTCCATCTTGTTCTTCCCCTGCTTCTTCCTTTTCTTTGACATTTTTTTGTTAAATGGTAGGGGTACATTTGTACCCATTTTTCTCAAAAATTTTCATCCATATTGCCGCGACCCGACATTATATTACAGCCGCAAGCAGTTTTACATGACTTTTATTCCTTTAGAAATGTCATTTTGTGCAGAGACTGTTGTAAACACAGGAAACATGCGCCCCTTTACAGGCATACTATAGACACCCCCCAGTTACAAAATTTAAAGGAATATTTCACTTTTATTGTTTCACTTTAAGCATTATTAAAATCACTGATCCCGAAAAAACGTCCGTTTTTTAAAACTTTTTTTTGCATTGATCCATGTCCCCTGGGGTAGGACCCGGGTCCCCAAACCCTTTTTATGACAATAACTTGCATATTAGCCTTTAAAATTAGCACTTTTGATTTCTCCCATAGGCTTTTAAACGGTGTTCCACGGCTTTTTGAATTTGCCGCGAACACCCCAAATTGTTCGCTATTCGGCGAACGGGCGAACAGCCAATGTTCAAGTCGAACTCATGTTCGACCCCAACAGACAGCTCATCCCTATTTGGCAATTACACAGGAAAAAAATAACATTAATGGTCCAGCCAATCAAGCCCCGATGAAGGAGAAATCTTAAAGCTCTGAAGCATGTTGGATACTTTTTGGATGGTTCCCCCCCCCCGACTTTTATTGAAATAAAATTGTTTCTGGACCTCCTAGCAGTGGTGTGGAGCTTCGGTTTCCATTCTGGGTTAAATGAGCACTGTATCTGTCTCCGTACTCGCATCTCTGTAAACCCGAGAGATGGTTGTGTGTGAAGATCCCAGAAATACTCAAACCAACATCCACGCCACGTTCAAAGTCAGCTAAATCCCCTTTCTTCCCAATGCTGATGCTCGGTTTGAACTTCAGCACGTCTAGATGCCCAGATGCATTGCTGCCTTGTTATTGGCCGATTAGCGATTTATGTTACCAAGCAACTGAACAGGTGTCCCTAATAAAGCGGTCGGTGGGTGTAAATACATACAGAAGAATGCAAATTTTAATCTCTTCTCCCTAAAAAGCCGGAGACAATCTCCTGTAAATGCCTCATAAATTATTGCAGGGAAGTCGGATGATAGAAATGATGTTTGCATTTTTTCAGAAGACTAAAAACCCGGTAATAACTCTGTTTGCATGGCGGGGGCGATTCTTAATCAAAGTTTCCCACAATGACATTTATACATCGAAAACAAACATTTCCCTTTCGCTGGGAGAGACGGTAATGAAGTTGTCAGGAGGCTCCGAAAATGAAGTCTTATTATCAAATCAAAGAACACCTTATGCTAATGTCACTTGTGTAACACGTCCCTTCCACCCCGGCTGCTACCGGTGATATAAATGATCCAAAGTCTCTCTGTACTAAGAGCAGAATCTGCAACTCAATGGTCTTCACAAGGTGGAATCTTCAATCCCATGACCCTCGTGACCCACCAAAAAAATGATGTCACATACTGTAAATATCATAAATAATAATGTAATGGTATTAATGTTAATAATTTAATGTTGATGAATGTAAAGTTCTGCACTCGGGGGCTAAGAATATGCATCATACATACTAGGGGGAGTACAACTGGGGGGATCCATAGTGAAGAAGGATCTGCGGGGATCCATGGTGGAGAAGGATCTGGGGGAATTAATGGTGGAGAAGGATCTGGGGGTTTTGGTAGATCATAAGCTCAATAATAACATGCGATGCCAAGCTGCGGTTTCCAAAGCGAGCAAAGTCCTTTCTTGTATTAGGAGAGGTATGGACTCCAGAGAGAAAGAGAGATATCATTTGTACAAATCATTAGTAAGACCTCATCTGCAATATGCAGTTCAGTTTTGGGCATCAATTCTCAAGAAGGATATCTGGGAACTGGAGAAAGTGCAGAGAAGGGCAACCAAACTGATAGGAGGCATGGAGGAGCTCAGCTATGAGGAAAGATTAGAAGAACTGAATTTATTCTCTCTAGAGAAGAGGAGATTAAGGGGGCGATGTGATCACCATGTATAAATATATAAGTGGTCCATATAGTGAACTTGGTGTTGAGTTATTCACTTTAAGGTCATCACAGAGGACAAGGGGGCACGCTTTACATCTAGCGGAAAAAAGAGATTTCATCTCCAAATATGGAAAGGTTTCTCCACAGTAAGAGCTGTGAAAATGTGGAATAGACTCCCTCCAGAGGTGGTTCTGGTCAGCTCAGTAGATTGCTTTAACAAAGGCCTGGATTCTTTCCTAAATGTACATAATGTAACTGGGTACTGACATTTATAGGTAAAGTTGATCCAGGGACCATCCGATTGCCTCTCTGGGATCAGGAAGGAATTTTTTCCCCCTGCTGTAGCCAATTGGATCATGCTTTGCTGTGATTTTTCACCTTCCTCTGGATCAACTGTGGGTAAATGTCTTATTTAATACAATAAGGATACAAAAGGATTGTGTATATGGGATTGTATTTTTATTTATGTTTTTGGTTGAACTAGATCAGTGGTTCTCAACTCCAGTCCTCGGGACCCACCAACAGGCCAGATTTTAAGTATTACCTTGGGGAGTTGCAGACTAGAATACTGCAATCACTGAGCAGCAAGTGATATCACCTGTGATGTATTTCAGCTATCTTGCAAACCTGGCCTGTTAGTGGGTCCTGAGGACTGGAGTTGAGAACCACTGAACTAGATGGACTTGTGTCTTTTTTCAACCTGACTAATGATGTAACTATGTATTAAATAAGAAATTAATAATAATAATAATAATAATGTAATAGATAACAACGAAATAATGTAAATAACAATATCATAATATCAATATTGATGTAAATAATGCAATATAATAAAAAAATAAACGGAATTGTCTTTACAAGGGAGAATCTTCATTCCCATGACCTCGTGACCCGCCAAAAATGATGTCACATGACTACATTGGTAAACGTAACTGTAGGAATCTTAGGCTGTTAAGGGTTGCGATACAAACATATTCCAATGTAATAGTAATATAAATATTTCATGTAATAAATGGAATGTCATATATATTAACAATGTAATAAATAAGATAAATAATAATGTAATAACAATAATAATAACAATAACAACAATGTAATAGATAACAACCAAATAATAAAAATAACAATATCATAATATTAATAATGATGTAAATAATGCAAAAACACTATAAGAAAAAATAAACTCAATTGTCTTTACAAGGGAAAATCTTCAATCCCAGGACCCCGTGACCTGCCATAAATGATATCACATAATGTAATAATAATGTATTAAATAAGAAATTATTAATAATATTAATAATAATAAAAATGTAATAGATAACAATTACGGTAAATAATGCAAATAACAATATCATAATATTCATATTGCTGTAAATAATGCAATAACAATATAATAAAAAAATAAGTTGAATTGTCTTTACAAGGGAGAATCTTCAATCCCATGACCCCGTGACCCGCCAAAAATGATGTCACATGACACGGCTGATTAGCAATTTGTGTTACCAAGCAACAAAAATTGCTTGGTAACACAAGCAATTTATACATCGAAAACAAACATTTCCCTTTTGCTGGGAGAGACGGTAATGAAGTTGTCAGGAGGCTTTGAAAATGAAGTCTTATTATCAAATCAAAGAACACCTTATGCTAATGTCACTTGTAACACGTCCTTTCCATCTCGGCTGCTACCGGTGATATATATGATCCAAAGTCTCTCTGTGCTAAGAGCAGAATCTGCAACTCAATTGTCTTCACAAGGTGGAATCTTCAATACCATGACCCTCGTGACCCACCAAAAATGATGTCACATACTGTAAATATCATAAATAATAATGTAATGTATTATAATGTATTAAATAAGAAATTAATAATAATAATAATAATAATAATAATAATAATAATAATAGATAACAACTAAATATTGTAAATAACAATATCATAATATTAATGTAAATAATGCAATAACAATAAAATAGAAAAAAAAACTGAATTGTATTTACAAGGGAGAATCTTCAATCCCATGACTCCATGACCCGCCAAAAATGATGTCAAATATCAAAACTAATAATGTAATGATATTAATGTAATGTAGGGGGCGTGGCGACCGAACTAGGAGCTCCGCTCAGCCTCCGGAGAAAACAAGCATCTATCAGAGCCTCCTCGCCCTATCCACGAGCACAGACGCCATCCACAGCCCGCTGCAGCTCCCAAGCATGACACGGCGCAGAAAGAACCCGCCACAGCCTCACAAGCTTTTGGGTTTCTTCTCCCCTATCCCGCGTGGGCTACAACAAAATGGCAGCTGCGCCAATATACAGCGGCCAGTAAACAAGGCTGTGGCGCACTCAGGAAGCCTTGAGGGGTCACGCAAAACTCACCCCAAAGAGAACACACAAGGTGAATCATCATTTGGGACCTCCAGCCCATCCACCAGGAGCCCCGGTGAAATCCAAACCACCCATGGTCTCTCCGGCCCGGGTACAAGCAGATCCTGACATGGTGGTAAGCAGGTCCAATAGCAGCACCACTGCCACGGCACTTTCTCATATGACTGACCCCATTGCCACCTTTCCAACCTCAGATAGACCAGTATCTGATACCATGATGAAAGAAATGTTGCTATCCTTGCGAACATCCCTTCAATCTGACATAATGGCGGGGATCAACAAATGCCAAGTAGAGGTCCAAGCCATTGGGAACAGAGTAGACCACGTTGAACACAAAATGGAGGAATATACATCCTCTCATAACACACTTGTAGACGGGTACATTGCTCAGAATGTGGAACTGTCCCGGCTGAAAGACAAAGTCGCAGACCTGGAGGACAGATCCAGATAGAACAATATTAAAACAAGAGGCATTCCGGAATCTGTCCCAGCTACCCAACTACTGCAGTATGCTCATACTCTGTTCTCCACACTGGTGCCATCCTTAACAGCCCAAGATCTAATAGTGGACAGGATCTACAGGGTGCCAAAACCCTCTTTCCTTCCCGCAGAGACTCCCAGGGACATGCTACTAAGGGTACATTTTAAAGGAACAAATCCTACAGGCATCTCACAGGGCAGACAACACCCATTCCCAGTATGCAACACTGCAATTGCTCCCGGATTTGTCCAGGCACAGAAACCATGAAATCAGACTGAGACAGAAGTACAGTTAAATCACACTTGTTTAATAATAAAAGTAAATAGAACAAACATACTCAAAAGATAGCCAAAGTTCAGTAACCGGAACGGATAGTCAGACAAGTCAAACTTTAGGGAGCCGGAGAAGAGCGTAGTAAAGCAGCAAGCAGGATCTGGAGCCAGAAGGGATTTCAGCCAAGCAAGTCTTCAACAGGAATGCAGGAGTTTCTGTGATGTTGACCAAGGTGAAGACAGAGATCCACTGGGCTGAACGGCTTAAGTAGGCAGGACTGACAAGTAGGATATCATCAACAGCTGAGTAACTGTGGAGAGATAGGAGCTGGCAATTAGCCGACAGCAGAGCGACCAGTTCTGAGAAGGAAGGGCTGAGTCCAGCCCTGACACACAACATCCAAAATCGAGTCAGTTATAACCACTCTGCCGAATGGTAAATCACCTGGCCCAGATGGCTTCTCCAACAAGTATTTTAAAACATTTAGCACATTTAGCAAAAGCTGCAACAACCTCATCCTTTCCCCCGGAGATGCTGAAAACATGCATAGTCACGCTACCTAAACTTGGGAAAGATCCTAATACACCGGCCAACTTTAGACCAATTTCACTTCTAAATTCTGATGCCAAAGTTGATGCTAAACTTTTGGCCAGGCGCCTGACAGATATTATCCCATCTCTTGTACAACGGGACCAGATGGGATTTCACTGGGAATATATGTCACTGGCACTTTCCAAGTTTGGTTTTCAGGGACCCATTCTGTCCACAGTCCTAGCCCTCTACTCCTGCCCTACAGCACAAGTATACACTTTGGGCCTCCTCTCTACACCCTTCCATATATTCAATGGGACTCGCCAGGTTTGCCCTCTATCACCGAATATCTTCAACCTCATAATAGAACCTCGTGCAGAGGCAATACGCGCAAATTTCTTAATTTACAGGTTTTAAGTTCAAATCCAGCCCGCATGTAATTAGGTTATTTGTGGATGATGTAATTCTCCTCTTCCCATGGATTTGGGTAACATCTCGTATTATGGATTCAACTTTACTAAATCTCTCATCTTGAATCTGGGATGTCCATTAGATGCGCGCTCCAAACAAACTCTCCCCTGCACTTGGAGCAACCATGGCATACCGTACCTAGGTGTTCCCATGACAAACACAGCATCATCCCTAGTTAACCCCAACTTCAAACCCTTAATAGCCAAACTGGAAACGCAGATGAAAGAGATGAAAGATATTTCAAGAAAGGAACTGTCCTGGCTAGGCAGAATAGCGGCATTTAAAATGTCGATCCTTCCCCATATTCTCTATGTATTCCGTACCCTACCGATCTCTATACCTTCCCACTACCTTAAAACCCTGTTGAGTCTCATGTGGAAGTTTATATGGGGTGGCAAGAAAGCTAGATGCTCCCGACCTAGCTTAATCCCACCATGTGGGGGGAGCCGGGCTGGTAGACATAGATGATTATCTTTGGGCAGTCAGATTGGACCAACTTAAGTATGGGTTTAGCGAATGTGATGCCCCATTATGGGTGAATGTGGAGAAAGCCATAGCTCCGTCAACAGACCTAACTGCTCTCCTCATGGGTGACCCCTGGAAGCCATGGGACATTCGGACCCTCCCCATGCAAGCATCCCTACAAGCATGAAGATCCGTTCAAAACCATAGTTATATGGTAACTCCCAGATTATAATGAACTTCCTCTACACTTACTAGAGGCCATGATACCCATGCTCTCTACAAACGCATCCCTACAAGCATGAAGATCCCTTCCAAGCCATAGTTGCATAGTAACTCCCCGATTATAATGAACTTCCTCTACACTTACTAGAGGTCATGATACCCATGCTCTCTACAAACGCACTCCCGTCATAGGGTAAAACAACTTTACAAAACTCCCTAACCAACTCCAAGCCCAAGAGTATCGAACGGCTAATACTGAATAGGGTTTGCTAAGAAGTATGCACTTTTCATGTGCCTGCATATTACACTTCCTGAGCACACACCCTATTCCAGATCTACGTATTCCCTATAAGGCATGGCAATTTTACTCCTACCAAAGGCATCTCACTTTTTTTTTACAACCTTATTGAGGATAAGCGTACCTTCCACACGTCAAATGCACTCATAAAATGGGAATCAGATCTGAGTACCACCTTCACAGATGACCAGTGGAAAACCTCAGCATCCCATTGTGTTGGTCACCGGGAAATGATGCTCAGAATAAGTAATAGATGGCAATATACCCCCTATAGGCTGGCAAAACACTTCCTCGCTACCTCATCTTTCTACCGGCGAAACTGGGGCCAAACAGGACTTCTACATACCTTCTGGGATATCCAGTGCCTCACAAGTTTTTTGAAACAAGTATTTCAAGTAATTTCATCACTCACGGGAGTCATAACACCCCCCCCCCAAAAAAAAAAAAACAAATTGGCAATACTTCACATAGGAGTAGAGAGATTTCCCCCCCCCCACACCCCCAATTTTAGATAGGTAGTCTCCCATGTGCTATTAGCGGCTCATACTCTAGTACTCCGCAACTGAAAAGACGCCCAATCTGTCAATGTATCAGATATGCTAAAGTTAGTCCAGCAAAATTACACCCTTGAACGGTTATTAGCTATTAATACCTTCTCATGTACATCATTCGATAAGAACTGGAAAATTTGGATGGACAAATACAGCGGTCCATAGTAGCTAGGTTACTGGAGATGGTACTGTTATAAATATTATACACCAACTTTGTCATGGTGTAAATGTTTGAATATATACATGATGATCAAATGTACACTACTGCAAATGTGTGTATTTCCCTGTTGTTTCCTTGAAAAAAATCAATAAAAATGATTGAATTTAAAAAAAAAATAGTAATGTAATGTAATAATATTGTATTAAATGAATAATAATAATAATAATAATAATAGTTACATATTTACGTAGTTACATAGTAGGTGAGGTTGAAAAAAGACACAAGTCCATCAAGTCCAACCTATGTGTGTGATTATGTGTCAGTAATAATAATAATGATAACAACAATGTAATATAACAACTAAATAATGTAAATAACAATGTCATAATAATAATGATGTAAATAATGCAATAACGTAACAATAAAAAATATACCCAATTGTCTATACAATGGAGAATCTTCATTCCCATGACCGATTGACCCGCCAAAAATGATGTCACATACTGTAAATACCACAAATAATAATGTAATGATAATAATGTAATGTAATAATAATGTATTAAATAAGAAATGAATAATGATAATAACAACAATGTAATAGATAACAACTAAATAATGTAAATAACAATATGATAATATTAATATTGACGTAAATAATGTAATAACAATATAATAAAAAAATAAACTGCATTGTCTTTACAAGGGAGAATATTCCCATGACCCCGTGACCCGCCAAAAATGATGTCACATGACTACATTTGTAAATGCAACTGTAGATATCTTAGGCTGTTAAAGTGGATGTAAACCCGATTTTTTTTACATTGTATATATGTATCATACTGTAGAGTATAAGATTTCCTATCATTTGAGCCCAGTCTTGCCACACAGAGTTAATCCATCTCTGAGCAATCCTCTTTTATTGTTCAGTGAGATAAATCTTGACAAACTGAGAAAAACTTTGTCAGCTCCTCCCCCTTGCTGTGAGTGACAGGTGATTTACATATCTTGTGCACTAGCCTAAGACATGCATTATTTTTTAATTCCCTCCCCCACTCCTTTCTTCAGCAGCTCTGCAAGGATTGGCTGTTCCACACCTCACCATGATTGGGCATGCTGAAGTCATGTGGTTACTTTCCTGTCTTTTCACTGGATGTTAGAGATCATAGCAGAAGTTCAATGTAAGAAATACACAGGAGAAAATGTATATTGACAAGGGGAGTGTAGAGGTGGGCGGGGAGTGTAGAGGTGGATGGGAAATCCACTGACATCATGACTCCACCCACCGAGCTCCAGACAACAGACCCGCCCACAGAATCGGCAGTTTTTCAGGTCTCATAACAGACAGAGGGGAGACATGACAGGTAAAGATATATGCAGGAGGCGTGTATATCCTTATAGATAACCCCTATGGCGGGAGTTTAGAAAGGATGACATTGGGTTTACATCCACTTAAAGGGTTCAGATACAAACGTATTCCAATGTAATAGTAATAAATAGAAGATTTCATGTAATAAATTGAACGTAATAATAACAATGTAATAAATAAGATAAATAATAATAATAATAATAATAATAATATTAACAATGTAATAGATAACAACCAAATAATGTAAATAACAATATCATAATATTAATAATGATGTAAATAATGCAATACCAATATAACAAAAAAATAAACTCAATTGTCTTTACAAGGGAGAATCTTCAATCCCAGGACCCCGTGACCCGCCAAAAATGATGTCACATACTGTAAATATCACAAATAATAATGTAATAATAATGTATTAAATAAGAAATGAATAAAAATAATAATAATAATAATAACAATGTAATAGATAACTAAATAATGTAAATAACAATATGATAATATTAATATTGATGTAAATAATGCAATAACAATATAATAAAAAATAAATTGAATTGTTTTTACAAGGGAGAATATTCCCATGACCCTGTGACCCACCAAAAGTGATGTCACATGACTACATTAATAAAATAATAAATAAATAAATAATAATAAATAGAAGATCTCATGTAATACATTGAATGTAATAAATAATAACAATCTAATAAATAAGATAAATAATAATAATAATAATAATATTAATAATAATAATAATAACAATGTAATAGATAACAACCAAATAATGTAAATAGCATTATCATAATAATAATGATGTAAATAATGCAATACCAATATAACAAAAAATAAACTCAGTTGTCTTTACAAGGGAGAATCTTCAATGCCATGACCTCGTGACCCGCCAAAAATTATGTCACATACTGTAAATATCACAAATAATAATGTAATAATAATGTATTAAATAAGAAATGAATAAAAATAATAATAATAACAATGTAATAGATAACAACTAAATAATGTAAATAACTATATTATAATATTAATATTGATGTAAATAATGCAATAATAATATAATAAAAAATAAATTTAATTGTTTTTACAAGGGAAAATATTCCTATGACCCTGTGACCCACCAAAAATGATGTCAAATGGCTACATTAATAAAATAATAAATACATAAATAATAATAAATAGAAGATTTCATGTAATAAATTCAATGTAATAAATAATACCAATGTAATAAATAAGATAAATAATAATAATAATAATAATAACAATGTAATAGATAACAACCAAATAATGTAAATAGCATTATCATAATAATAATGATGTAAATAATGCAATACCAATATAACAAAAAATAAACTTAGTTGTCTTTACAAGGGAGAATCTTCAATGCCATGACCTCGTGACCCGCCAAAAATTATGTCACATACTGAAAATTTCACGAATAATAATGTAATGATAATAATGTAATGTAATAACTAAATAATGTAAATAAAATAATAATAATAATAATAAAAATAAAAATAATAATAACAAAAATGTAAAAACGATGTAATAAATCATAAATAAATAATGTAAATAATGTATTACTATTATAATAAATAAATAATGTAAATAATATTGTAATATTAACAATGCAAATAATATATTAACAATGTAATAAAGAATAACAGTGTAATCAATAGAAGACTTTAGAGGTAAGCAAACATGTTTTACAGGCCAGAGACCACCCTCTTTATCAGGGCTATATAAAAGAATGAATAAATCAATATAATTGTAAAGTTTCACATTGGACATTTATGAAATTGATTAAAAAAAATGACCTGAACATAAAATAACTGCTTTCAGTGAATCAAAATACACAATTCAAAAATTAAGAGAGAACTAAACCATATCTGACGACCACATACTGCAAAGTCTATTTAATTAAATGTTAATATTCAAAGCAAACTCCCCCATCCATCCATCCATCCATCCATCCATGTCTCCATGCTTTATTGTGTTGAGAAATCACTCTGAACCCCCCCCAGCATTTCTAGCTGCAGCCATCTTGAATAGGAAGCTCTTATCCTAGGACAGTGATGGCGAACCTTGGGGCACCCCAGATGTTTTGGAACTACATTTCCCATGATGCTCTGGCACTCTGCAGTGTAGTGGAGCATCATGGGAAATGTAGTTCCAAAACATCTGGGGTGCCCCAAGGTTCTCCATCACTGTCCTAGGGCATGCAGGCAGAAGGGTGGGCTTAGCTGAAAAGGCCCCTCCTCCTCTCCTTCTATAAGGACTCATGGGATATATAACCTCAATATGGCCTAGGCCAGAAACCAAAAATCAACTGAATAAAAGTAAAAAAAAAAAAAAAACAAGTAAATATAATATATCTTCCTATCCATTTACTAATGCTAGCAGTGTAAGGATTAAAAATAGTTCATGTTCATTAAGAAAGTTTAGCTCTGCATTAAACAAAGCAAAAATACAATTAGGAATCTTGATTTGATCAAATAAAGACATTGTAAAACTCCTGAAAAAAATAATTGAGATATTATATTGAGATAATAATTATTATACAGTAATGACAAAAATCTAATGAACTTTATATAATATTAAAAAACAACTTTTTTTTTAAACTTTTAGTTTTAGAATGATAAATGATACTTTTTTTCTCCCTTTCTTTTCTCTTACAGTTACGTGTTCTAATAATGCCCACAGCCCTCGTATCCTGCATCCTGAGGAAGACATCGAAAAGTGTTGGGTGAACAGTTCGAGCCACGCAAAAGTTCGGCCCCAACATCGCCTGTCGCCACGTTCAGCAAACACCCGAATTTGAGGGTCTCTCAGGGGGATATTTGCCCATCCAGCATCCCACAATGCACTGCGCGCCGCACAGTGCATTCTAAGCCCTGATTAGGCAAAGCCCCTCCCCCAATCCATACTAGGCCCTTCGGGTGTTAAAGGGAGTTATGGGTAGGGGTACAATGTAGCATCATTCCAGTCATCACAGGCATCATCCCAGTATAAACATTTTCAGCAGTCGATGTCCGTTCATCAGGGCCGGACTTGGAATAAAAACCAGCCCTGGAAATAACTTCATACCAGCCACATAGCATTATTATACCAGTCCAAAAGCATAACATCATTATTTTCTTGTTCATAAAAGGGAGAACCAGGCATTTTAAAGCACATTCGAAGAGTGTTTTATATATACATAAGACAGGTATGAAAGCACATAGGGCTTTATATATATATATATTTATATATATATATATATATATATATATATATATATATATATATATATATATATATATATATATATATATGAGCAATCTCCTCTCCAGACTCCCCCACAGAGACTACAGATGTGTCAAAAGACAAGAGATGGTCAGAGGTTGCGGACATGATACAAGAGATGGTTGGAGGCTGCAGGCATGGTACAAGAGATGGTCAGAGGCTGCGGACATGATACAGGAGATGGTCAGAGGCTGCGGACATGATACAAGAGAAGGTCAGAGGCTGCGGACATGGTACAGAAGATGGTCAGAGGCTGCAGGCATGATACAGGAGATGGTCAGAGGTTGCGGACATGGTACAGGAGATCGTCAGAGGCTGCGGACATGATACAAGAGATGTCAGAGGCTGCAGACATGATAAAGGTGATGATCAGAGGCTGCGGACGTGATACAGGAGATGTTCAGAGGCTGTGGACGTTATACAGGAGATGTCAGAGGTTTTCGGACATGATACAGGAGATGGTCAGAGGTTGCGGACATGATACAGGAGATGGTTTGAGGCTGCGGACATGGTACAGGAGATGGTCAGAGGCTGCAGACATGATACAGAAGATGGTTAGAGGCTACGCACATGATACAGGAGATGGTCAGAGGCTGCGGACATGATACAAGAGATGGTTAGAGGCTGCAGGCATGATGCAGGAGATGGTCAGAGGTTGCGGACATGGTTCAGGAGATGGTCAGAGGCTGCGGACATGATACAAGAGATGTCAGAGGCTGCAGACATGGTAAAGGTGATGATCAGAGGCTGCGGTCGTGATACAGGAGATGTTCAGAGGCTGTGGACGTTATACAGGAGATGATTAGAGGCTGCAGACAGGATACAGGAGATGTCAGATGTTGGGGACATAGTACAGGAGATGATCAGAGACTGCAGACATGATACAGGTGATGTCAGAGGCTGTGGACATAATACAGGAGATGTCAGAGGTTGCGGACCTGGTAAGGGGGATGGTCAGAGGCTGTGGACATGATACAGGAGATGTCAGAGGCTGCGGACATGATACAGGAGATGGTTAGAGGCTGCGGGCATGATACAGGAGATGGTCAGAGGTTGCAGACATGGTACAGGAGATGGTCAGAGGCTGCAGACATGGTACAGGAGATGGTCAGAGGCTGCGGACATAATACAGGAGATGGTCAGAGGCTGTGGACATGATACAGGAGATGGTCAGAGGCTGTGGACATGATACATGAGATGGTCTGAGGCTGCGAACGTGATACAGGAGATGGTCAGAGGTTGCAGACATGGTACAGGAGAAGTCAGAGGCTGTGGACATGATACAGGAGATGTCAGAGATTGGGGACATGATACAGGAGATGATTGGAGGCTGCGGACATGATACAGGAGATGGTGGGAGGCTGCAGACATAATACAGAAGATGTCAGAGGCTGTGGACATGATACAGGAGATGTCATAGGCTGCGGACATGATATAGGAGATGTCATAGGCTGCGGACATGATACAGGAGATAGTTAGAGGCTGCAGACATGAACAAGAGATGGTTGTGATGGAGTGATGAGGATGAAAAAGTACAAGGGTGATGAGAATGAAGAAACACATGGGTGATGAGGGTGAAGAAGCACATGGGTGATGAGGATGAAAAAGTACAGTGGTGATTAGGGTGAAGAAGCAGTGGGGTGATTACTATGCAGCAGAGGACTTATCTTTCCTGTCTATGTAATCTGACCCCCCAAGCTTAACCCTCACAGTGCCCACCATATACCATGGCCCCGCCATTCTCATGCAGAAACCTGAAGAACCAGATGGTGAGGATGAAATGTTGAAATGTTGAAGACCAGCAGCTCCAGCGCTCCTTGATGCTGAAGGAGCTCCAGAGCCTGAGAAGACGTTGCTGTCCTGTCCCACCCCATCTCTGCCAGCACCTGCCCGCACTCCAGGCCACACTCCGGCTTACTTTCATAGCCCCTCTATAGCAGTCATAACCAGCATTGACAGAGCTCTGAGGCGGGGACACCCGCCCACTTGCTCAATGACTGGGAAGTTCGGTCACAGTGTGAGGCCCGCACTGCATAGTGGGAGTTGTAGTTTCTCCTCTGTCTGTGAGTGTATGGTCGGTCTATGAGCATCGACATGGCTCCCCCCCTCCACAGCGGTACTTAATGGTGTCACCCTTGTGGCGGCCCCAGGGCAGGCGGCCTACCGGGAAATTTCCAGGTCAGTCTGGCCCTGCCGTTCATGTAGAAGTGATTTGAGTGGCTATACAGCCACTTGATCACTTCTCCAGGCTGTGGAAGTGGTGCCCCCACCTCCCGCCGCCTTTCCCATACCCTTCCATCCCATACCCTTCCATCCCATTGGGGACCCCAGGACAGCTCCAACCGGCGGCATCAGCTGCATTACACAGAGAGAGAGAGGAACTGACGTTGTTCCTCCTCTGTGAGATCAGAAACCAGAAGTGACAAGGAATTTGTCACTTCTGGTTTCGGTTCTTTGTTTACTATCCTGTTAAAGGCCAGTGAAGCAGCTGATCAGACCGATCTATTTCTGATCGGCTGCATTGGAGGCCAGAGGTGAGATCTGGTGTCTAATAGACCCCGAATCTCTCCATAAAGAGGACCTGTCATGGCACATGCTATTACAAGGGACGTTGTTCGTTCCTCGTGATAGCAATAAAGTTGATTTAAAAAAAGAGACATCTAAGACAGCTCCACCTCTCTTCCCCTCCTCTCTTCTAGAATCATCTAGAAGCCAGAGGGAGGTAACCGAAAGATAATGCTATCCGTGAGTCACCAGCCTACTCTCAGCCACTCCCAGCCCACACAGATCAAAACAAACAGGCCTAGGCCTGTCTAAATTTACCTTCTCTGACATAATCTCACCTCTAGCACCTAGTTAGGTAGAGGGTGCTACAATTATATTGTACAGTAAAACCTCGGATTGCGAGTAACGTGGTTTACGAGCGTTTCGCAATACAAGTTGTTTTTTTTTTTTTTTAATTTCAGTGTATTTTTTTTTTACTTTTTTGTTCATTTTTTTTTTGTTTTTTGTTTTTTTTTTTTGTTTCTTGCTGAGACGATGCTGACAAATCCAGTTCCTTCAACATTTCTTTGCCCCGTCATACCCGTCTTCATTTTCTTTTGTTCGGTTAAAAACCACATTTAGCCGTCTTTAAATCTCTTTTCCATTCCGGTCTCTGAAACTCCTGGCTGCTGATTACGGAAGGTAAAGCTGGCGGCGGGAGGCGTATTTACTTACATCTTTCATGTGGTTTGTTGGGAAAGGTGCTGCTCGGGGATAACGTCAAACCAAGTGTTTTTGAATAAGATCAATAGCAAGCAGGTTTACCCAACATACTTGATATTCCTGAAATGTATTAAACCTCTCAACTAGAAAACAGATTACACGCGGCATATGGCTACCGACGAGAACGCCGTTTTGTCTGCATATTGTTTTCTGAAATAGAGATACAAAAGAATTACAAAATGTTTGTTACATGTGAAGGTGTCCTGGGTGGTACAGGGTGATACCAAAAGTATTGGGACACCTGCCCTTACACACAAATGAACTTTAATGGCATCTCAGTCTTAGTCCGTAGGGTTCAATATTGAGTTGGCCCACTCTTTGCAGCTATAACAGCTTCAACTCTTCTGGGAAGGCTGTCCACAAGGTTTAGGAGTGTGTCTATGGGAACGTTTGACCATTCTTCCAGAAGCACATTTGTGAGGTCAGGCACTTATGATGAGAAGGCCTGGCTTGCAGTCTCTAATTCATCCCAAAGGTATTCTATTTGGGTTGAGGTCAAGACTCTGTGCAGGCCAGTCAAGTTCCTCCACCCCAAACTCGCTCATCCATGTCTTAATGGACCTTGCTTTGTGTACTGGTGTGCAGTCATGTTGGAACAGGAAGGGGCCATCCCCAAACTGTTCCCACAAAGTTGGGAGCATGAAATCATCCAAAATGTCTTGGTATGCTGACGCCTTAAGCGTTCCCTTCACTGGAACTAAGGGGCCAAGCCCAACCCCTGAAAAACAACCCCCCACCATAATCTCCCCTCCACCAAATGATTTGGATCAGGGCACAAAGCAAGGTCCATAAAGACATGGATGAGCGAGTTTGGGGTGGAGGAACCTGACCGCCCTGCACAGAGTCCTAAATTCAACCCAACAGAACACCTTTGGGATGAATTAGAGCGGAGACTGCGAGCCAGGCCTTCTCATCCAACATCAGTGCTTGACCTCACAAATGCACTTCTGGAAGAATGGTCAAACATTCCCATAGACACACTCCTAAACCTTGTGGACAGCCTTCCCAGAAAAGTTGAAACTGTTATAGCTGCAAAGGGTGGGCCAACTCTATATTGAACCCTTACAGACGAAGACTGGGGTGCCATTAAAGTTCATGTGCGTGTAAAGGTAGGCATCCCAATACTTTTGACAATATAGTGTATATAAATCTGACCTTCGACTTTCTCTTCAATTGTACCGGCTCCTCTCCTGGACTGAAATAGCTTCCTCTGATTTCACTGCACACTGTGAGCTTCTCATAATGTTTATTAGAAGCTGCAGCAAGCCAGATAGAGCCCCGCCTCATTTCCTGGGTGGACGATGTCCAACAGGCCACATGTGTCCTTTTGCTATATGATGTGCGGCCCACAGACCTCAGCAGTCTGTAGTCTGAACATTGATTAGGGTAATAACATTGACCTCTACCAGCCTCATGTAACATCTTCCCAGTTTTGTATTGTCTTCTGCAGCATATCCCCACCAACAATGTATCCTGTTCTCACTCTCTGACCTTCATTACCTCTATTAGGTCTGCAGTCTCTGACAGTCCTCCCAAGCATTATATGCAGTGATGGGACAAGGTCATCCAGCACCCAGGGCAAAGATGCCAAACTGCGCCCCTCTTTCCTTTAGGGTTAGGGTCTGCAGTGATGCTACTGTCAATACTCCTGTCCAGCCTGTCCAGGCTTGTAACAGAAGCAACCGGCACAGGGCACCCCCATTCCTGCACCTGTTGAGGGTGGGGTCTATTATTGCTGGCTGCTGGGGGATGTATTGATGCTGGGAAACTCTATTGTTAAGGGAGGGGCCTATTGTTGCTGGGGGGGTCTTATGTTGCTGGTGGTCAATTGCCACTGGGAGGGGTCTACTGTTGAGGGAGGGGTCTATTGTTGGTGGCTGCTGGAGGGTTTACTAATGTTGGCTGCTGGGAGATCTATTGTTGCTGGTTGGGTATATTGTCCTTGGGGTGGGTCTGGTGTTGCAAGGTGGTATATTGTTGCAAGCGGTCTATTGTTGCTGGGGGGATCTGTTGTTGCTGGGGGTGCAGGGTCGCCTTTAAGGCAGGGCAAAAGGGGCAGCTGTCCTGGGCTCCATCATTGTTGTGGGGTCCAAAGCAGCTGCCTCATACTTCATACTGCTGTGTCCCGATATCTCAGTGTGACGTTCTGTTACTAATGCTGCTCAACTCTGCCCTATTGCTGTGTACAGACGACTCCCCTGCAGACCCTGTGTTTACATGTAAATAACCTGCATTAATATGTAAATAGCAGTGGCATTAATATGTAAATAGTCGCAGACTGGAAGTAACCTCTAGCAAGCAATCAGTGAGCAGTAATAATATGCAGTAACCTCTAGAAACCAATCAGCGAGCAGTAATAATGTGCAGAAACCTCCAGCAAGCAATCAGTGAGCAGTAATAATGTGCAGTAACCTCCAGCAACCAATCAGTGAGCAGTAAGAATGTGCAGAAACCTCTAGCAACCAATTGGTGAGTGGTAAGGATGTCCAGTAAACTCTAGCAACTAATCAGTGAGCAGTATCGATGTACAGTCATCTCTAGCAACCAATCAACAAGCAGAAGTCATGTGCTGTAACTTCTGGCAAATAATCAGTGAGCCATAATGTGTGCTGCAACCTATAACAGCCAGTCAGTGAGCAGCAATAATACAAATGAAACCAATCGCAATCGCTGCCTAATCTGATTCAGTAAACAAGTTTTGAGTCTGGCTGCTATTAATTGTATGTCTCAGAGCAGGTGCAGAGCGAAATTGCATTTGCTTGGAGGGGGGGCTCTTGTTGCTGGCTGCAGGGCAGATCCATTTTACTGCTTTTCTTGTTATCATTATCAAATTCCATACAAATTACTTAGTACCACAAAATTATACTTGGCTCTGTTTTCCCTAAAAGAGGTGTTACTGGGAGGTAGGTAGGGGGTAGAAACAAGGGGTGGTGCTTGTAGGTGGGTGGGGGCAAAGACAAGGGACGGTGCTTGGAGGTGGGTAGGGGGCGGAGACAAGGGACAGTGCTTGGAGGTGAGTAGGGGTGGAGGCAAGGGACAGCGCTTAGAGGTGGGTAGGGGGGTGGAAACAAGGGGCGGTGCTTGGAGGTGCGTGGGGGCGGAGACAAGGGACGGTGGGCAGAGACAAGGGACGGTGCTTAGAGGTGGGTATGGGGCGGATAGAAGGGACGGTGCTTGGAGGTGGGTAGGGGGCGGAGACAAGGGACGATGCTTGGAGGTGGGTAGGGGCAGAGACAAGGAACGGTGCTTGGAGGTGGGTAGGGGGTGGAGAGAAGGGACGGGGCTTGGAGGTGTGTAGGGGTGGAGACAAGGGACGGTGCTTGGAGGTGGGTAGGGTTGCAGAGACAAACGACAATGCTTGGAGGTGGGTAGGGGCTGGAGACAAGGGGGCGGTGCTTGGAGGTGGGTAGGGGCTGGAGACAAGGGGGCGGTGCTTGGAGGTGGGTAGGGGGCTGAGATAAGGGACGATGCTTGGAGGTGGGTAGGGGGCGGAGACAAGGGACGATGCTTGGAGGTGGGTAGGGGGTGGAGACAAAGGACGGTGCTTGGAGGTGGGTAGGGGCAGAGACAAGGAACGGTGCTTGGAGGTGGGTAGGGGGTGGAGAGAAGGGACGGGGCTTGGAGGTGTGTAGGGGTGGAGAGAAGGGACGGTGCTTGGAGGTGGGTAGGGTTGCGGAGACAAACGACAATGCTTGGAGGTGGGTAGGGGCTGGAGACAAGGGGGCAGTGCTTGGAGGTGGGTAGGGGGCGGAGACAAGGGACGATGCTTGGAGGTGGGTAGGGGCAGAGACAAGGAACGGTGCTTGGAGGTGGGTAGGGGGTGGAGAGAAGGGACGGGGCTTGGAGGTGTGTAGGGGTGGAGACAAGGGACGGTGCTTGGAGGTGGGTAGGGGGTGGAGAGAAGGGACGGGGCTTTTAGGTGTGTAGGGGTGGAGACAAGGGACGGTGCTTGGAGGTGGGTAGGGTTGCGGAGACAAACGACAATGCTTGGAGGTGGGTAGGGGTTGGAGACAAGGGGGCGGTGCTTGGAGGTGGGTAGGGGCTGGAGACAAGGGGGCGGTGCTTGGAGGTGGGTAGGGGGCGGAGACAAGGGACGATGCTTGGAGGTGGGTAGGGGGTGGAGACAAAGGACGGTGCTTGGAGGTGGGTAGGGGGCAGAAACAAGGGGTGACTTGGGAGAGAGGAGTTTCTGCACCTATTCTCTGAGAGAAAAAAAAAAAGCCCCAAGTGTGGCCCTTTGGTATTGTCAGGGGCCACATTTGAGACCCCCTTTAGCTCATTAGGGAGCTGGAAACCACTGTTCTAGACAAATCGCACAGGAATCGCCTATACGTAGTTACATTCATTCAAGTTGAAACAATGTAACTATGTAAAAATATTCATACCCGCAATTCTTCTTGAAGTTTGTCTCCCCTTTGTTTTACTTTTGTTTTTGAAGTCGGTTTAATTTCCTCGACCATCGGATAAACGCGTAGGATAGCTCAAAATGGCACAGCGATAGGAAGAATGGTAATGTGGCATTTCTATCATTACAGCAAAGTGCCAATTACTTTACAGGCGGTAATGAAGTTGATTTAATAAAACAAAATGAAAGAGTCCACTTGGAAACAGAACCCATAAAGAGTTTTTAAAGGTCGCTGTAAGGTTCGCACTTTGCGTTTATCTTTACAGATTATCTGATTATATAAAATATCTTCTGCTTTATAGCTGAGAATTTAGAGAACAGAAGAACCTCCATAACTGAGATTTACTTCGGGAGAGACGGCCCAACACAGACCACATTTTATTTCATTGCACTTCTGGAATGACACTCTCTATGCTGTGCTGTATATTACACACTTCACTTCAGTCTCTACACTCAGCTCTTCATTACTACACACTGCTGTACATTCAATACCTCCCCCTCTGTATACTTTGCTTTTCAATTCCATTCACAAGGCTACTTACGGTGCCTTGAAAAAGTATTCATACCTCTTGACATTTTTCACATTTTGTCATGTTACAACCAAAAACATAAATGTATTTTTCTGGGATTTTATGTGATAGACCAACACAAAGTGGCACATAATTGTGAAGTGGAAGGAAAACGATAAATGGTTTTCAACATTTTTTACAAATAAAAGTGTGGGGGGCATTTGTATTCAGCCCCCTTTACTCCGATACCCCTAACTAAAATCTAGTGGAACCAATTGCCTTCAATAGTCACCTAATTAGTAAATAGAGTCCACCTGTGTGTAATTTAATCTCAGTATAAATACAGCTGTTCTGTGAAGCCCTCGGAGGTTTGTTAGAGAACCTTAGTGAACAAACAGCTTCATGAAGGCCAAGTAACACACCAGACAGTTCAAGGATAAAGTTGTGGAGAAGTATAAAGCAGGGTTAAGTTATAAAAAGATCTCCCAAGCTTTGAACATCTCACGGAGCTCTGTTTAATCCATCATCGGAAAATGGAAAGAGTATGGCACAACTGCAAACCTACCAAGACATGGCCGTCCACCTAAACTGACCGGCCGGGCAAGGAGAGCATTCATCAGAGAAGAGCCAAGAGGTCCATGGTAACTCTGGAGGAGCTGCAGAGATCCACAGCTCAGGTGGGAGAATCTGTCCACAGGACAACTATTAGTCGTGTTCTCCACAAATCTGCCCTTTATGGAAGAGTGACAAGAAGAAAGACATTGGTGAAAGAAAGTCATAAGAAGTCCTGTTTGCAGTTTGTGAGAAGCCAAGTGGGGGACACAGCAAACATGTGGAAGAAGGTGCTCTGGTCAGATGAGACCAAAATTCTACTTTTTGGCCTAAAAGCAAAACGCTATGTGTGGGGAAAACTAACACTGCACATCACCCTGAACACACCATCCCCACCGTGAAACATGGTGGTGGCAGCATCATGTTGTGGGGATGCTTTTCTTCAGCAGGGACAGGGAAGCTGGTCAGAGTTGATGGGAAGATGGATGGAGCCAAATACAGGACAATCTTAAAAGAAAACCTGTTAGTCTGCAAAAGACTTGAGACTGGGGCGGAGGTTCACCTTCCAGCAGGACAACGACCCGAAACATACAGCCAGAGCTACAATGGAATGGTTTAGATCAAAGCATATTCATGTGTTAGAATGGCCCAGTCACAGTCCAGACCTAAATCCCATTGAGAATCTGTGGCAAGACTTGAAAATTGCTGTTCACAGACGCTCTCCATCCAATCTGACAGAGCTTGAGATATTTTACAAAGAAGAAGAATGGGCAAAAATGTCCTCTCTAGATGTGCAAAGCTGGTAGAGACACCCCCAAAAAGACTTGTAGAGAAAGGGGGTTCTACAAAGTATTGACTCCGGGGGGGCGCCATACAAATGTACCCCACACTTTTCACATATTTATTTGTATCATTTATCATTTTCCTTCCACTTCACAATTATGTGACACTTTGTGTTGGTCTATCACATAAAATCCCAATAAAATACATTTATGTTTTTGGTTGTAACATGACAAAATGTGGAAAATTTCAAGGGGTATGAATACTTTTTCACGGCACTGTAACTGCTCATAGTGCTGTAGGTTAAATGGTCTGGGCTGTCACTCTCTATGCTGTGCTATATTTTACATACACTGCTCGACTTTTTGTATACTTTACACTGGGCTGTAAGTTAAATACTTTACACTGGTGTACTCTGCACACTGCGCTGTACATTAACCATTTTACTATAGGTTAAATGCTCTGCACTGCCACACTCAGCCTTGTTACGTATCCCACTCTGCTACATTGTACACATTGTGCTGTACATTACATACTTTACATTGCTGGACTCTGTACAATGTGCTATATGTTGCTTGTGTAACACCCTGTATACTGCATTCCGCACACAGTGCCCTGAACTGCCACACTCTTAATGCTGTGATGAATGTTTCATATTTCTCTCTGCTTCACTGCTACACTGTGCTGTATATTACATGCTTTACATGTCTGCACTCTTTATACTGTGCTTTAAATTATATACTCTGTACTTGTTTACAATGTATAAGTTAGGCTGCTCCACATTGTAACTGTGCTAAAAAATTGTAACACTGCTCCCCATAATCTCAAGTAAATAAAGAGGAAATCCATCCTTCCTCCTTTCTCTCCTCTCCCTCTCCTCTCCCCTCTTCTCCTCTCTCTCTTCTCTTTATATTCTCTCCTCTCTTTATCTCCTATCTTTGCCCCCTCTCCATCCACCCCTCTTCCTCTATTTTTCCTCTCCTCTTCATTTCCCTCTCCTCTGCTCTGCTCTCCTCCCCACTCCTTCACCTTCTCCCTCTCCTCCTCTTCTTCTCTCCTCTCCTCTCTGTATCTCCTCTCCCGCTCCCCATCCCTCTCTCCTCTGCTTTTCTCTCCTCCTCTATTTTTCTTCTCACTCTTCTTCTCCTCTCTCTCTCTCTCTCTCTCTCTCTCTCTCTCTCCCTCCATCTCTTTCTCCTCTTCCTCTTATCGCCTCTTTACTCTCCCTTTCCCTCTCCTCTCTTATTCTCTCCTCTTCCTCTTATCTCCTCTTTACCTTCTCTCCTCTCCATCTCCCTCTCCTCTCCCTTTTCTTGTCCCTCTCCCTCCCCTCTCCCCTCCCTCTCCTCTCCTCTCACTTTTCCTCTCACTTCTCCTCTCCCTTTTCTTGTCCCTCTCCTTCCCCTCTCCTCTTCCTCTCCTCTCCCTCTCCTCTCCTCTCCCTCTCCTCTCCCTCTCCTCCTCCTCTCCTCTCCTCTCCTCTCCTCTACTTTCCTCTCTCCCTTCCTCTCCCTCTCCCCTGCCTCTTCTCTCCTCTCCCTCTTCCTCTCCTCCTCCTCTCCTCTCCTCTCCTCTCCTCTCTCCCTTCCTCTCCCTCTCCCCTGCCTCTTCTCTCCTCTCCCTCTTCCTCTCTTCTCCTCTCCTCTCCTCTCCTCTCCTCTCCTCTCCTCTTCCTCTCCTCTTCCTCTCCTCTCTTCCTTCCTCTCCCTCTCCTCTCCTCTCCCTCACCATATCCCTCTCCTCTTCCTCTCCTCTCCTCTCCTCTCCTCTCCTCTCCTCTCCTCTCCTCTCCTCTCCTCTCCCTCTCCTCTCCTCTCCTCTCCTCTTCCTCTCCTCTTCCTCTCCTCTCTTCCTTCCTCTCCTCTCCCTCTCCATATCCCTCTCCTCTTCCTCTCCTCTCCTCTCCTCTCCTCTCCTCTCCTCTCCTCTCCTCTCCTCTCCTCTCCCTCTCCTCTCCTCTCCTCTCCCTCTCCTCTCCTCTCCTCTTCCTCTCCTCCTCCTCTCCTCTCCTCTCTCCCTTCCTCTCCCTCTCCTCTCCTCTCCCCCTCCATATCCCTCTCCTCTCCTCTCCTCTCCTCTCCTCTCCTCTCCTCTCCCTCTCCCTCTCCCTCTCCTTTCTTTCTTCTCTCCTCTTCCTCTTTTCTCCTCTTTACCTTCTCTTCTCTCCTCTCCCTTTCCTCGTCCCTCTCCTCTCCCTCTCCCTCTCCTCTCCCTCTCCCTCTCCCTCTCCTCTCTTCTCATCTCCTCTCCCTCTCCTCTTCCTCTCCCTCTTCCTCTCCTCTCCTTCTCCCTCTCCCTCTCCCTCTCCCTCTCCCTCTCCTCTCCTCTCCTCTCCTCTCCCTCTCCCTCTCCCTCTCCCTCTCCTCTCCTCTCTTCTCCTCTCCTCTCCCTCTCCCTCTTCCTCTCCTTTCCTTCCCCCTCTCCCTCTCCCTCTCCTCTCCTCTCCTCTCCTCTCCTCTCCTCTCCCTCTCCCTCTCCCTCTTGCTCTCCCTCTCATCTCCCTCTCCTTTCCTCTCCTTCCCCCTCTCCCTCTCCCTCTCCTCTCCCTCTCCTCTCCTCTCCTCTCCTTTCCTCTCCTTCCCCCTCTCCCTCTCCCTCTCCTCTCTTCTCCTCTCCTTTCCTCTCCTTCCCCCTCTCCCTCTCCCTCTCCCTCTCCTCTCCTCTGCCTCTTCTCTCCTCTCCTCTCCCTCTCCTCTGCCTCTTCTCTCCCTCCCTCTTAATCCCCACATCTCGTTTCCTCTTATTTTCTCTGATTCTGCTTTTTCTTTCTCTCTCAAGCAGAATAAAGCCGCCTTTGGCCCCTCCCGGGTTACATACTATTTGTTATTGGTGATTTGGGATTGTGGAGTCATTTGCATGTAGTAAAGATAATATCTTTGTTACACATAAACCTTCTTCTTTTTTTTTTCTTTCTGCAGAGCCAATAAAATGGAATAGTGCTGACGGGAATGGATGTCTATGAGGGAAGTGGCGGTGTAGAAGTAGGTTATGCTGTTCTAGAAAATATCTTGGGGCAAGGTCTCGGGAGCGGAGCGCCGCCTTTGGGTCCTTTTCCTTGTTTATTTATTGCCTTACATTATGGACTAATGGACTATGGAAATAATATTTCATTTAGAAATCTCTCGCAGCATAAACCTACTTTTATAACAAGGGAAAGGCCGTGTATTGTATTTAGTTCAGCTCTAATACTGTGTGAAATCAAAATGAATAATACGCTTAACATATTAGATGATTAAGTGCTCCACTTGTAGGGCGTATAATAAATCCTGCCTTTGTTTAATTAATGTGTGTGTTGTGAAAGTGCCTCTTATAATGAAATATTTCGCAGAAGAAACGTCTGAAATGTAATTTTGGAGTTACGTTGCACCTGCTCAACGACGGGGAAAATGGACCACGCAGCTCCCAGCAACAGGTAAAAGCCCATCAATGAATTGTTGGAGCTTTCCGAGAGAGACCAAGTCAAAAGTCAGAGTTACCCATTTCATCTGCATTGCAGCCACACATTAGGAGGACACAGAACACTGAGCATGCTGGTTGGGCTTTGCTGAGTGTGCAGTTGTTACAAAGTAATGGCCATGGCTGCTTAGAGCAAATCGCTGTGCCTTCTGGGGGGGGGGGCTTGAGACTTTATCACATCCAAATAGTACATAAAACGCAACTACTGCATAGAAACCAAGATGAACAAAGCATCGTATGCCTCTCCGTTGTCCAAAGATTCTCATAGATCAGGGGTCTCCAAACTAAGGCCCACTGGCTGGTTCAAGACCTTTGCTTGGCTTTATCCGGCCCTTGGGGCACCGCTCCTTCCACTTATATGAGGCGCTATTCCTCCCAGTGATTGGATACCTGGGTTCAGATGTATGAGGGTGATTGGATTCCAGTGTTCAGATGTATGAGGGTGATTGGATTCTGAGGTTCAGATGTATGAGGGTGATTGGATTCTGAGGTTCAGATGTATGAGGATGATTGGATTCCGAGGTTCAGATGTATGAGGGTGATTGGATTCCGAGGTTCAGATGTATGAGGATGATTGGATTCTGAGGTTCAGATGTATGAGGGTGATTGGATTCCGAGGTTCATATGTATGAGGGTGATTGGATTCTGAGGTTCAGATGTATGAGGGTGATTGGATTCCGAGGTTCAAATGTATGAGGGTGATTGGATTCCGAGGTTCAGATGTATGAGGATGATTGGATTCTGAGGTTCAGATGTATGAGGGTGATTGGATTCCGAGGTTCATATGTATGAGGGTGATTGGATTCTGAGGTTCAGATGTATGAGGGTGATTGGATTCTGAGGTTCAAATGTATGAGGGTGATTGGATTCCGAGGTTCAGATGTATGAGGATGATTGGATTCTGAGGTTCAGATGTATGAGGGTGATTGGATTCCGAGGTTCATATGTATGAGGGTGATTGGATTCTGAGGTTCATATGTATGAGGGTGATTGGATTCTGAGGTTCAAATGTATGAGGGTGATTGGATTCCGAGGTTCAGATGTATGAGGATGATTGGATTCTGAGGTTCAGATGTATGAGGGTGATTGGATTCCGAGGTTCATATGTATGAGGGTGATTGGATTCTGAGGTTCATATGTATGAGGGTGATTGGATTCTGAGGTTCAGATGTATGAGAGTGATTGGATTCCGAGGTTCAGATGTATGAGGGTGATTGGATTCTGAGGTTCATATGTATGAGGGTGATTGGATTCCGAGGTTCAGATGTATGAGGGTGATTGGATTGTGAGGTTCAGATGTATGAGAGTGATTGGATTCCGAGGTTCAGATGTATGAGGGTGATTGGATTCCTGGGTTCAGATGTATGAGGGTGTTTAGATTCTGAGGTTCATATGTATGAGGGTGATTGGATTCCTGGGTTTAGATGTATGAGGATGTTTAGATTCCGAGGTTCAGATGTATGAGGGTGATTGGATTCCTGGGTTCAGATGAATGAGGGTGATTGGATTCCGAGGTTCAGATGTATGAGGGTGATTGGATTCTGAGGTTCAGATGTATGAGGGTGATTGGATTCCGAGGTTCAGATGTATGAGGGTGATTGGATTCCGAGGTTCAGATGTATGAGGGTGATTGGATTCTGAGGTTCATATGTATGAGGGTGATTGGATTCTGAGGTTCAGATGTATGAGAGTGATTGGATTCCGAGGTTCAGATGTATGAGGGTGATTGGATTCCTGGGTTCAGATGTATGAGGGTGTTTAGATTCTGAGGTTCATATGTATGAGGGTGATTGGATTCCTGGGTTCAGATGTATGAGGGTGTTTAGATTCCGAGGTTCAGATATATGAGGGTGATTGGATTCCTGGGTTCAGATGAATGAGGGTGATTGGATTCCGAGGTTCAGATGTATGAGGGTGATTGGATTCAGAGGTTCAGATGTATGAGGGTGATTGGATTCCGAGGTTCAGATGTATGAGGGTGATTGGATTCCGAGGTTCAGATGTATGAGGGTGATTGGATTCCGAGGTTCAGATGTATGAGGGTGATTGGATTCCGAGGTTCAGATGTATGAGGGTGATTGGATTCCGAGGTTCAGATGTATGAGGGTGATTGGATTCCTGGGTTCAGATGTATGGCAGTGATTGGATTCCGGTGTTCAGATGTATGAGGATGATTGGATTGCGGGATTCAGATGTATGGCGGTGATTGGATTCCGGTGTTCAGATGTATGAGGATGATTGGATTGCGGGATTCAGCTGAATGAGGGTGTTTAGATTCCGAGGTTCAGATGTATGAGGGCGATTGGATTCCACAGTTCAGGTATATAAGGGTGATTGGATTCTGAGGTCAAGATGTATGAGGAAAGGGGTGGGGCTTGGGTTAAAAGCTTTCAGGAGTAATTTGTGCATACAAGGATTGTAACGTATATGTGCAGTTTTGAGCCACAAACCCTATGAAATTGCTGCATACGTTTAAGGCATTTTATCAAGGAGACCCTTTCACTAGCTTAAAAAATTGCAGGTTAAAGAAAAAATCTAATATTATTATTATTATTATTATTATTATTATTATAATTTGGGATTTATTTAGAGCCAACAGGTTGTGCTGGGCTGAGTCTACTGGGACTACTGCTGACATCACATACAAGATGGCGCCCATCAGCAGTCTCGGGGCTTTTGGATGTCTTAAAGCGGAAGTAAACCCATCCATTAACAGTTTCAAAAAATAGTTACATTTCCGGCACGGGCCGGAAATGTAACCCTCCCTTTGGTTGTGCTCTCAACCAAACTGTCAAACCATCCAATGGCTGGGCAGTTGTAGATTAAACAGAGGCCAAGATGGCGGCTTCCTTGGCTGAACACGATAGGAGGGTTTCATTCCACTTTAAACAAGTAAATAACAGGCATAACATGTTGAATTCACATATAAACTTGAGGGAAGATCGTCGAAATGCATCGTTTGGAACAGGGTCTCTTTAATAACGCATTGCACTGAAATGCTTTTCTAGCGAATGTGCGAAGTGAATTTTTGAATGAGCCCCAATAGCTGACTCTGACTCTTCCTATATACAAACAAATGGGCAATGTCCACACCTGTAACTGGCCTTTGCAGCAAGGAAAGCAATGGAAGGGTGAGGCATGTCAAACAAAACCAAAGAGAATTCCCAGCTCAACTTACCGGCCAGCCTGCAACCAACCGAATTCTCCCGTCTAACATTATGCATTAAAAACAGGGGTTTAGTTTGCACACATTTGCAAATACATGCGTAAGCTGCAGAGCCACTTCATGGCACCCCAGTATTTTCTGTAGTCCTAATTTTAAATCTTGAGAGCCCCCATAGTAGAAGCACATGCATTATAATGGATAGGCAGGGGGCAGGTGAGCCTGGAGGTAGCCCACCCCTCCTTAAAGGCACAGGGGCACACTGGACACCCAGCATAGAGCACAATTGCAGCAAAGGTGGCCAGTACGTCCCCTCACCAATATTCCAGCAGTACAAACAAATGGCCACTGCCCCAACCTATAACTGGCCTTCGCAGTAAGGAGCACATGGAAGGGCAACACGTGTCAAACAAAACCAAAGAAAATTCCCAGCACACCTTACTGGCCAGCCTGCAACCAACCGAATTCTCCTGTATAGTGGAAGCACATGCATTGTAATGGATAGGCAGAGGGCAGGTGAGCCTGGAGCGAACCCACCCTTCTTTAAAAGGGGTAAACTGGACACCCAGCATAGAGCACAATGGCAGCAAAGGTGTCCAGTTCACCCCCGCACCAATATCCCAACAGTACAAACAAATGGCCGCTGCTCTCACCTATAACTGGCCTTTGCAGTAAGGAGCACATGTCAAACAAAACGCCCCAAAAAAATTCCCAGCTCAACTTACCGACCAGCCTGCAACCAACCAAATTATCCTGTCTACCCATGTCCATAACTGTCATTGTGCTATATGCTGGGTGTCCCTGTGTTCCCCTATGGAGGCTCTTAAAATTAAGAGTTAGGACCAGTGGCGGCTGGTGGTCAATATTTGGGGGGGGGTGAAGGGCATCAAACAGACCTGCCCCCCCCCCACTGCTCTCGATCCACTCGCCTTATCGCCACCCCCATCCCTCCCCCACACGATCCATGGCCTTAACTTATACTGCAGTAGAGGTGCGGGGAGGATGAGGTGGGGGTGCACTGCTGCCTCCGTGCTCCTGGAAGAGGCTGTTGCTGCCGCCGGCGCCGTTGCTCCTCCTCCCAGCCGAACAGGAGGCGGGTCCTGAGGTCCTGAGACACGATCGGCTGAGAGTCCTAAGGTTCCCAGCCAAATCGGGTCTCAGGACCCGCTTCCTTATTGGCCGGGAGGAGAAGCAGGAAGAGATTAGCGATTATTCATTTGTTAATGTCAGACAAGTGGGTGGGCTCCGGGTGCAGCCTCCGGCTCTAATCACGTGCTCTAAAAACCCACCTTGAAATCCATGCGTCTGGCGCCCTGCATGTAGATTAGGGGGCAGGCGCATGGGTTAGGGGGGCTGTGCCCCTGCGCCCCTAATAGATGGGCCGCCACTGGTTGGGACTGCAGATAATACTGGGGTGCCGTGGAGTGGCTCTGCAGCTTACTCATGTGTGTGCAAATCAAGCCCCTGTTTTTGACACATACTGTCAGACAGAATAATTTGGTTGGTTGCAGGCTGGTTGGTAAGTTGAGCTGGGAATTTTCTTCGGTTTTGTCTGAATCTTCCTATATCCCTGACTGATGATTGTTAGGGATTTTTCACACATGACGTTGTTGTTAGTGTGGATGGGAGAGCAGCGAGTATATATCGGACTTGAGCGATATACCGCGTCTTAAAATAGCTCGTCTTTTGCTCCGGCTCTGTAATTAAGCTGCATAAGCTGCTTAGTATATAGTTCTGTAGTTATTATCATTGTTTCCAGCTGAGGTACAACACTGAGTCACAGCTGGATATATGGTGGCTGTAAAATCCAACAGTGACATCAACGCGTTTTGGAACTCAGCTGGTGCTCTGACAGTAAAAATCCAGAATGCGCTCTTTGCGTGGGTCGCTGTAGGTGATGGGGGATGGGGGGGGGGGGGGTGAGGCATTTCTTCTGTTTAGCTTCATCGCTTTTGTCCTGCTATGCCAAATAGTTTGTCAGAAGTTGTTTTGTTTAAAGCACAAATAAAGAGGTCCGTTTATCCAGATCCAAGATATTTAAAATATATATATATATACAGTATCTCTCAAAAGTAAGTACACCCCTCACATTTTTGTAAATCTTTTATTCTCTCTTTTCATGTGCCAACACTGAAGAAATGACACTTCGCTACAATGTAAAGTAGTGAGTGTACAGCTTGTATAACAGTGTAAATTTGCTGTCCCCTCAAAATAACTCAACACACAGCCATTAATGTCTAAACCGCTGGCAACAAAAGTACAGTACACCCCTAAGTGAAAATCTCCAAATTGGGGCCCAAAGTGTCAATATTTTGTGTGGCCACCATTATTTTCCAGCACTGCCTTAACCCTCTTGGGCATGGAGTTCACCAGAGCTTCACAGGTTGTCACCGGAGTCCTCTTCCTCTCCTCCATGATGACATCACGGAGCTGGTGGATGTTAGAGACCTTGCGCTCCTCCACCTTCCATTTGAGGATGTCCCACAGATGATCAATAGGGTTTAGGTCTGGAGACATGCTTGGCCAGTCCATCACCTTTACCCTCAGCTTCTTTAGAAAGGCAGTGGTCATCTTGGAGGTGAGTTTGGGGTCGTTATGTTGGAATACTGCCCTGCGGCCCAGTCTCTGAAGGGAGGGGATCATGCTCTGCTTCAGTATATCACAGTACATGTTGGCATTCATGGTTCCCTCAATGAACTGTAGCTCCCCAGTGCCGGCAGCACTCATGCAGCCCCAGACCATGACACTCCCACCACCATGCTTGACTGTAGGCAAGACTCCACAGTGACAGTCCCCCGCACTCACCCCTCCACGGTGATGGTCCCCCCCCACTCAGCTTTTCAATAGTGACGGTCCCCCGCACTCACTGCTCCATGGTAACTATCCCCCCCCCCGCACTATCCGCCCCCCCCCCCCCCACACTCAGCCCCTCCATGGTTACGGTCCCCCGCACTCAGCCCCTCCACAGTGACGATCTCCCGGCACTCAGCCCCTTCACAGTAACGACCCCCCCCCCATACTCAGCCCCTCCACGGTAATGGTCCCCCGCACTCAGCCCCTCCACGGTAACGATCTCCCCGCACTCAGCCCCTCCACAGTGGCAGTTCCCCCTGCACTCAGCTTTTCAATAGTGACCTTCCTCCGCACTCAGCCCTCCACGGCTTCCTCAGGTTCTCCTCCTGGCCAACCCGATCCGCCTCCTGACCTAATTGGCCGGGAGGAGAAGCCGGAAGACAATAGCGAATATTAATTTGCTATTATCACAAGTGCAGAGCACTGCGCCCTAAGCCCAACCTTTTTCAAGCCATTTGGAGCCTCAGGCTTTAATCATGTGGCTTGCAAAAAAGAAAAAAAACTCATGCAAGCATATGAGCCTGGCGCCCTGCGCCCCTAATGATCCGGCCGCTTCTGGTGAGAGATAAGCACACTGGAATGTGTAGGAAAAAACGGCGTTGGTGTGCAGTGGTGTGATTGCTTCATCTCTGGCCAAGATAAGCAAAGCACTGGTAAAGTCACCGGTGGTCTGTAAGATCTATCCCCCGGGAGCTTCTATTCATGCAGGCCATCGCACCATTTGGGATTGATGGGTGTTTGTGACTCCCCCTTGGGCGTTGTCCAGGATCTCCTGGCCAGTTCTTGTGGGCCTCATTCCTACATACCTTCCATGACATCCCAAAACACTCTGCTAAAAATTCATTTTAAATGGCACCTTAAAACGCGGTACGGCTCTGCCGCGATCATCGTGAGATAAATCGAGCTGCAATCGCGGCAAACCCCATTGCGCAAAGCTTGTCACCCGAAAGAAGTTCCAGATCCTTTTTTTTTTTGGGCGACAAGCTTCACGTGGTGCGGTTTCGCCGCGATCGCAGCTTGATTACAATGGCTGCAGAACTGCACTGCATTTTTAGGTGCCCTTTAAATGAATGGCATCTGAAATTCGCGTTGTGTGATGATTAGTCATTTTAGCAGATTGTTTTGAAATCGCAGGATAAATTGCAGCGATGTGAGAGAAGTAAGAAATGGCTGCACATCCAGAACTCCAGATTGCCTTTTATTGTTCACAAAGATAACACCAAAGACACCAAAACATAAGGTCACGTAGACGCGTTTCACACATACATCTTGTGCTTAATCATTACAATGACTGAAATAAGTGATAGATCTTAACTGCTTCAGCCCCGGAAAATTTTACCCCCCTTCCTGACCAGAGCACTTTTTGCGATTTTTCGGCACTGCGTCGCTTTAACTGACAATTGCGGGGTCGTGCAACATTGCACCCAAACAAAATTGATGTCCTTTTTTTCCCACAAATGGAGCTTTCTTTTGGTGGTATTTGATCACCTCTGCAGTTTTTATTTTTTGCGCTATAAACAAAAAAAGATCAACAATTTTGAAAAAAAATCAATATTTTTTACTTTTTGCTATAATAAATATCCCTCAAAAATATATGAGAAAACACATTTTTTCCTCAGTTTAGGCCGATATGTATTCTTCTACATATTTTTAGTAAAAAAAAAAAAATCGCAAATAATTTAACACGGACATTGATTGGTTTGCGCAAAAGTTATAGCGTCTACAAAATAGGGGATAGATTAATAGCATTTTTATTATTGTTTTTTTTTTTTTTTATTAGTAATGGCGGCGAGCTGAGATTTTTTTTATCGTGACTGCGACATTATGGCGGGACACATTGGACAATTTTGGCACTATCTTGGGACCATTGTCATTTATACAGCTATCAATGCTATAAAAATGCACTGATTACTGTGTAAATGACGCTGGCAGGGAAGGAGTTAAACACTAGGGGGCAATCAAGGGGTTAAGTCCGTCTTAGGGAGTGATTCTAACTGTGGGGGGGATGGGCTACCGCTGACATGACAGCGGTCACTGCTCCTGATGACAGGGATCAGAAGATCTGTCATGTCACTAGGCAGAACGGGGAAATGCCTTGTTTACATAGTTATACATGACACGATCACGGGACACCAGCGGACATCAAGTCCGCGAGACCCGCGAGCATGGTCACGCTGTATGCGGCAGGCACGCGCGTGCGCGCCCACTAGCCCCGCCAATTAAAGGGGACGTAAAGGTATGCCAATTTGCCCACTGCTGCCATTGTGCCGATGTATATCGGTGTGCAGCGGTCGGCAAGTGGTTAAATAAACCGCCCCAGTAGCTACAGGTGTTCAGGAGGGCGGTGCTAATCAGTAAAACACAGCCCGATCAATTGCCAAGCTTCAGCCCCTAGGAGCATCCGGTTGGAGACTTGAATGGAAAATCAAACTGAAGGTCCATGTTCCGGTGCATACCGAAAAATCATGCATACACACAAAGGCATGGACCGAAATATATAGAAACATAGAAACCGCATAGAAACATTGCGATTTATATGCATAACACCAATAAAACATTGGAAAAGGAAAAAACAAAAATGATAAATATACATAGGGCAGCTATTGGCTACCGGCTATCAACTTCCTTATTTTAGTCCGGTCGCACGTCATCACGTACGAATCCGTCGGACTTTGGTGTGATCGTGTGTAGGCAAGTCCATTCATTGGGAAAGTCAATTGGAAGTCCACCGAAAGTCCGTCGGATAGACCGTCGAACCAGTCCGGTCGAAAAGTCCACCCGTGTGTACGCTGCATTAGACAGTGAAGACTATGATGATGATGACGATGACGATGATGATGATGACGATGATGATACAAATAAATGAAGAAAATAAAATAGATTTATGAAAAAACAAAGACAAGAAAAATCACCTTTTAGGTAAATTTCATTCTCTGTCTCAATTAGAAGACCGTAAATTATTTGCCGAAATTTTGCCAAAATTGTGCACATTGTCTCTGGAAGACCCGATGGTGGATGTTGCTTTATTTTCACCTGTAGGAATATCAGAGAGAAAATTCTCACCCGTGGTTGAAGTTGCTCAGCACATCTTTATAAACAGGTTACAGAACGGATCGATATTCAGCCTTAGAAAAAGACCGCCGACTGCTCTGATCTCTCAGAAACCGGCTCCGAGGCTTTTTTTCCCATCTTGTTTACTTCACTAAGTGAAAGAAAAGAGTCATCTTTATCTTTAAAGCAGAACTCTGGTTTGGATTTTTTTTACATTTATTTATCCCGACGACCCCCCTTATTTTTGATCTCCTCCAATACAAGTTTTATGGAAGCGTCTGGTCGTGCTACATTGAGCCTCCTGCAGCCAGATGTCACTTTAACTGCCCCCTGTAGTTCTCAGTTCTCAGTAAAGGGGTGATGTAATGATGCAGCTGCCACCATCAGCAGGCTCCACTCACTACAGGCTGCCTGCAGAAAACTAAAGGAGGGGGTGGAGACAAGACCAGTCACCCTGCACAAGAAGAGGGCAGACCTGTGGGAGGGGCCCAGCAAGGCTCCACCTATTACAGGCTGCCGGCATAAAACGATAGGAGGGGGGCGGAGACAAGACCAGCCAACCTGCACATGAAAAGAAAGCAGACCTGTGGGAAGGGCCCAGCAGGCTCCACCCACTACAGGCTACCTGCAGACTGGATTACTGCACAGATCTGGAAGAAATACACAAAATTTACAATGTGACAAATGTATTTAGTTCCCGGGTCTGTACACCAGCTGTGCCTATTATGAGGGGTACCCACCATCCCTGTGCTGAGTTCCCGGGTCTGTACACCCCCTGTGCCTTTTATGAAGGGTTCCCACCATCCCTGTGCTGAGTTCCCGGGTTTGTACACCTGTTGTGCCCATTATAAGGGGTTCCCACCATCCCTGTGCTGAGTTCCCGGGTCTGTACACCCGCTGTGCCCATTATTAGGGGCTCCGACCATCCCTGTGCTGAGTTCCTGGGTCTGCACACCCCCTGTGCCTATTATGAGGGGTTCCCACCATCCCTGTGCTGAGTTCCCAAGTCTGTACACCTGTTGTGCCCATCATGAGGGGTTCTCACCATCCCTGTGCTGAGTTCCCGGGTCTGTACACCTGCTGTGCCCATTATTAGGGGTTCTCACCATCCTTGTGACAAGTCCGCTGGTTTGTACATTTGCTGTGCCCATTATGAGGGGTTCTTAAGATCCTTAATGACCCTTACATTGGTGATCAGTGAGAAGAATGTTCCTTACATTGGTGATCAGTGAGAAGAATGTTCCTTACATTGGTGATCAGTGAGAAGAATGTTCCTTACATTGGTGATCAGTGGGAAGAATGTTCCTTACATTGGTGATCAGTGGGAAGAATGTTCCTTACATTGGTGATCAGTGGGAAGAATGTTCCTTACATTGGTGATCAGTGAGAAGAATGTTCCTTACATTGGTGATCAGTGAGAAGAATGTTCCTTACATTGGTGATCAGTGGGAAGAATGTTCCTTACATTGGTGATCAGTGGGAAGAATGTTCTTTACATTGGTGATCAGTGGGAGGAATGTTCCTTACATTGGTGATCAGTGAGAAGAATGTCCCTTACATTGGTGATCAGTGAGAAGAATGTTCCTTACATTGGTGATCAGTGAGAAGAATGTTCCTTACATTGGTGATCAGTGAGAAGAATGTTCCTTACATTGGTGATCAGTGAGAAGAATGTCCCTTACATTGGTGATCAGTGAGAAGAATGTTCCTTACATTGGTGATCAGTGAGAAGAATGTTCCTTACATTGGTGATCAGTGGGAAGAATGTCCCTTACATTGGTGATCAGTGAGAAGAATGTTCCTTACATTGGTGATCAGTGAGAAGAATGTTCCTTACATTGGTGATCAGTGAGAAGAATGTTCCTTACATTGGTGATCGGTGGGAAGAATGTTCCTTACATTGGTGATCGATGGGAAGAATGTTCCTTACATTGGTGATCAGTGGGAAGAATGTTCCTTACATTGGTGATCAGTGGGAAGAATGTCCCTTACATTGGTGGTCAGTGGGAAGAATGCTCCGTTTTCATCCGATCTCTCCATAGGAATCAGCGGGGCTCTGACAGGCCCCTCCCCGCTCAGTGAGCAGAGACAGACCTGTCATCCACTGGCTCAGCGGAGATCAACGGAGAGACTTCCTGCTGAGTTGGCGGTCTCCGCTGAAACGGACCCGACTCGTGTGAATGAGGCCTTAACCTGCCATCACTATTGGGACATATTTGATATAAAGGTAAAGTGAGTTTCAAACTTAAGTTGTCCTTGTGGGGAAAGTTAACTTTATCAAGATTATCTTTATGCCACAGTTCCTTTATGTTTTGCCCACTACCCCAATGGTTGTCCCCTTAGAACTCAATATTTAGTTCCTTCTAGTGGCTGACTAGGCCTCCAAGGATTAAATTAGAACAACTTCAGAAGCCCAAGGATGTGGGGGGGTAGGGGTTGGCTTTATTATCTATGGCCCAGCTTAAGCATATTGCCCTTGCCATGCCCGTAAAACCAGTAGCAGGGAGAGGGAGTGTGGATTCCATAACTGCCCTCATGCACAGTGTAACTCTTGTTAATGATGTGGCTCTGGGTCTGGAGGCATTACCAAATTAAACAAACTCTACCCCACGTACGTCTACATGCACAAAGTGTGGAATGAGACCAGACATTTACAAGACACCATTGGCTTCACCACCTACAGCCCAATATGGGATAATGGTTATTACACAGAGCAGCAACTTCTACAAGGTGGGGCTCGATAGGAAAAGATACGGGGGTTACACGCTTGAAGCAAATTTTCTCTAAAGGTAAACTGTCATTTTTCTGACCTTCGGGTTAAATTTCATCTCCTACAGTTGCAGCATGCTATTAGAACACAACCGGGTGGTGAACCATGGATGAAATCCCCTACTCCTATCTCTAATTACATGGCAGAGGTGTCTCATTTCAAAGGGTTTATATCCAACTGCTACTGTATGTAGAGGACTATGTTGTCCTCTAGACATGTGCAATTCATTTAGTTCCGAATTAATTTTTTAACAAATTTTTACAAATTCGCTAATTTCCAAAATTTCCGAATTTTCAAATTTCCGAATTTTCAAATTTCCGAATTTTTCGAAAATTCGTAAATTCGAAATTTCTGAAATTGGAAATTCGGAAATTGGAAATTCGGAAAATTTCCGGAAATTCGAAATTTCTGGAAATTGGAAATTCCGAAATTTCTGAAATTGGAACATTTCGGAAATCAAAAATTTGAAAAATTTGAAATTTCGGAGATTCAAAATTGGGAAACTCGAAATTTCTGAAATTGCTAAATTTCTGAAATTGGAACATTTCGAAAATTCAAAAATTTGCATTTCGAAATTCAGAAGTTCAGAAATTCGGAAGTTCGGAAATCCGAAATTTCGGAAATTAGGAAATTCAAAAACCCAAAAATCTGAAATAATAAGTAACTAATAATAAATATTAAATATTAGGTATTGGAGTTTCCTTTCAAATTTGGCTGTTAGTGAATGCAACGAATACAAATTTATCCGAAGTTATGAATTATCTGAAATAACGAATGGCGTATCTAAACGAATGGAATGTAACGATCTAATAATAATAAATAACAATAATAATAATAAAACCCTTTTTATTATTATTATTTGTTATTCATTTGTTCCATTCATTTGTTTATATGCGGCATTCGTTATTTCGGATAATTTGTAACTTCAGATAAATTTGTATTCGTTACGTTTACAAACAGCCAAATTTAAAAAGGTAATTCCAATACCTATAATTTAATAGTTACCGGTAGTTATTATTAGTTATTTATTATCTCAAATTTTACTGATTTTCTTTTTTTTTCAGATTTTCGGATTTTTGAATTCTTGAATTTCCGAATTTTCGAATTCTGAAAATTCAAAATGAGGAATTTCGAAAATTTGAAATCCCGAAAATCTGAAATAATAACTAACTAATAATACATATTAAATTATAGGTATTGGAATTTCCTTTCAAATTTGGCTGTTAGTAAACGTAACGAGTACAAATTTATCCGAAGTTACAAATTATCTGAAATAACGAATGCTGTATCTAAACGAATGGACCGTAATGATCTAATAATAATAAATAACAATAATAATAATAAAACCCTTTTTATTATTATTATTTGTTATTAATGTGTTCCACTCCATTTGTTTAGATGCGGCATTCGTTATTTCCGATAATTCGTAACTTCAGATAAATTTGTATTCGCTACGTTCACAAACAGCCAAAATTGAAAGGAAATTCCAATACCTATAATTTAATAGTTAGTTATTATTAGTTAGTTATTATTCTGAATTTTACTGATTTTCTTTTTTTTCAGATTTTCGAATTTTCAGATTTTCGAAATTTTGAATTTCCAAAAATTCGGAAATTCGGAAATTCAAAATTCAGAAATTTGAAAATTCGAAAATCTGAATTTTCGGATCTCGGAAGCTCCGAATTCCGAATTTTCGAAAAAAAGCAAAAAAACAAGAACAAACAAATTTTTTGTCAGTGCACATGTCAATTGTCCTCCATATTTCTGAAAGGCTTCCCTGGTACAGTTATGGAGTAGGTGGGAGAAGGATGTGGGTATATTTGAGGATGAACAATGGGAGGAGGCCCTACAAGTTGTGCAAACCTGCTCTCTCAATGTAACACAACGTCTTTCTCAGCTTTATATTGTGCCTTCGGGCACATCTTACACCCGCTAGGTGATGTAAAATGGGAGTAAGAGAAGATTTGGTGTGCACCAGATGCTCCAGGGACCAAGGTGACCTTATCCACCTTCTATGGCGATGTCCAAAGCTGCATCTGTATTGGACCAGGGTACTCAATACCATTAATAAAGTATTTCAGGTCAATATCCAAACTGACTCTAAGCTTTGTCTGCTGGGTATATTAATAATAATTAATGAAACCCCTAAACAGACTATTGCCAGGCCTCTTTTCCAGGCCCGTAAACTAATTCTCAGGCACTGGAAAGCAAGCGACCCTCCTACACTTAAAGAACGGATCGATTAGAGGGGGGATACCCTGTGTATGGAAAGATATATTTTCCAAAACAGGGGATGCCCAAGCAAGTTCAACAAATAATGGGACCTATAGCTGGACTTTCACCAGTTGACTTGGTCATGGACAGATTGCTTTTGTAAAGTTGCTGTCAATGTGGATAAACATGATTATCATGTACCTGGTGGAGACTTGAACATGATGGAGGCCTCCCTTGCTCCTCCCACCTACACTCCTGAAGGTGGGAACAGAAAGTGTGAAGGCAAGGAGTGGCAGGAGTGGCGAATAGCTGGCTGGTGATGTCCCCTCCGAAGGCCGGTAGAGCTGGCAGTCACGGTCCTTGGGGCAGGAAGTGGAAGCAGCTGGGCACCAGAGCATGGACAGGAGCAAAACCAGGAGAAGAGCCGTAGTCAGCAACAACCGGGCAGCAGGGTACCGAATCAGCAGGCAAGAGGAAGTCCAGAGGGCAGGCCAAGGTCGGGTAACAGCCGGGCAATGCGGTACCAAGTCAGCAGGCAGATCAAGTCCAATAAGCAGGCCAAAGTCAGGATACCAGGTAACAAAGTAAAGGAGCAAGCAGAGGGGAAGTTCAAGGATGAGCCGGGTCATACACGAAGAAACAGGAACAACGGATCAGGACTTGGTGATTCAGGAATGAGCTGAAGATCATCCAGCACTTGTTTGCAGTAACAGAGCAGTTTAAATAGGCCATTGGGTACCAAGTGCTAATTGGTGTGTGTATGCACACACGCACGCACGCGTTTGCACCCGCACACTCGTTTGCACACCAATGTGCGCACGCGCACATACCGTGCGCGACAAACTGGCATTGCAGGCATTCTGTTGGTCCTTTGTTTATGAATATTAGCACGGGTGCAATGTGTGCGAGCATGAGCAGGTATCCGCACTGGCCTTTTGGTGGTGGAGGTCCGGTTTACCTTACAATGATGATCTATATGGCAGTTTATATATGAACTGAGCTTTAGATGGGATGCTTCCAGTGTGCACCTCTCTGTGCCGGTATCTGGAACTGTGTCATGTCTGTATTTGCTGTATGTTATTTGGACCCTGTAGCTACTGTGTTATATATTTTGTTTCTCAATAAACTTTTTTTAATATAAAAAAATAAAAGATAGGGGACTGTGATGTAAAGGGGGGTTTGATGTGAAGGGTAGGCTGAAGAAACTGATGTAAAGAGGAGACTGTAAGGTAAATGGGGGGTTGTGAGGTGAAGAGTGGGCTGTGATGTAAAGGGGGGGTTGGTATGAATGGTAGGATGAAGACACTGGTGTACAGTGGGGACTGTGATGTAGAGGGGGGGTTGATGTGAAGGGTAGGATAAAGACACTGATGTATAGGGGGGACTGTGATGTAGAGGGGGGTTTGATGTGAAGGGTAGGATAAAGACACTGATGTATAGGGGGGACTGTGATGTAGAGGGGGGTTTGATGTGAAGGGTAGGATAAAGACACTGATGTATAGGGGGGACTGTGATGTAGAGGGGGGTTTGTTGTGAAGGGTAGGCTGAAGACACTGAAGTAAAGGGGGGGCTGTGATTTAAAGGGGGGGTTTGATGTGAAGGATAGGCTGAAGACACTGAAGTAAAGGGGGGCTGTGATTTAAAGGGGGGGGGTTGATGTGAAGGGTAGGCTGAAGACCCAGGTGTATAGGGGGGCTGTGATGTAAAGGGGGTTTAATGAACAAGGTAGGCTGAAGACAATGATGTAAAGGGGGAACTGAGATGTAAAGGGGGTTTGATGTGAAGAGGTATGCTGAAAAAACTGATATAAAGGGGGGACTGTTATGTAAAGGGAGGGCTGTGATGTAAAGGGGGGGGTTGATATGAAGGGTAGGCTAAAGACACTGATGCAGAAAGGGGATTGTGATGTAAAGGGGGGTTTCATGTGCAGGATAGGCTAAAGACACTAATGTACGGGGGGGGCTGTGATGTAAAGGGGGGGGGGGGTTGGGGTGAATGGTAGTCTGAAGACACTGGTGTACAGGTTGGACTGTGAAGTAAAGGGGGGTTTGATGTGAAGGGTAGGCTGAAGAAACTGGTGTACAGTGGGGACTGTGATGTAAAGGGGTTTGATGTGAAGGTTAGGATAAAGACACTGATGTATAGGGGGTACTGTGATGTAGAGGGGGGTTTGATGTGAAGGGTAGGATAAAGACACTGATGTATAGGGGGGACTGTGATGTAGAGTGGGGTTTGATGTGAAGGGTAGGCTGAAGACACTGGTGTACAGGTTGGACTGTGAAGTAAAGGGGGGTTTGATGTGAAGGGTAGGCTGAAGAAACTGATGTACAGGGGGGACTGTGATGTAAAGGGGGGCTTGATGTGACAGGTAGGCTGAAGACACTGATATACAGGGGTGACTGATGTAAAGGGGGGTTTGATGTGAAGGGTAGGCTGCAGACACTGATGTAAAGAAGGGACTGTGATGTAAAGGGGGTTGATGTGAAGGGTAGGCCGAAGACACTGATATACGGGGGGCTGTGATATAAAGGGGGTTTGAGTTGAAGGGTGGGCTGAAGACACTGATTTAAAGAAGGGACTGTGATGTAAAGGGGGTTGATGTGAAGGGTAGGCTGAAGACACCGATGCACAGGGGGATTTGATGTGTGTCTGTGGGAGGGGAGTTGATGTGAAGAGTCGACTGAAGACACTGATGTAAAGGGGGGACTGTGATGTAAAGGGGGGGTTGGTGTGAAAGGTAGGCTGAAGATACTCATGCAAAGAGGGGGCTGTGATGTAAAGGGGGGTTTCATGTGCAAGATGGGCTAAAGACACTGATGTACAGGGGGGACTTTGATGTAAAGGGGGGACTGTGATGTAAAGGGGGTTTAATGAACAAGGTAGGCTGAAGACAATGATGTAAAGGGGGGACTGAGATGTAAAGGGGGTTTGATGTGAAGAGGTATGCTGAAAAAACTGATATAAAGGGGGGACTGTTATGTAAAGGGAGGGCTGTGATGTAAAGGGGGGGGTTGATATGAAGGGTAGGCTAAAGACACTGATGCAGAAAGGGGATTGTGATGTAAAGGGGGTTTCACGTGCAGGATAGGCTAAAGACACTAATGTACGGGGGGGGGGGGGGCTGTGATGTAAAGGGGGGGGGGTTGGGGTGAATGGTAGTCTGAAGACACTGGTGTACAGGTTGGACTGTGAAGTAAAGGGAGGTTTGATGTGAAGGGTAGGCTGAAGAAACTGGTGTACAGTGGAGACTGTGATGTAAAGGGGTTTGATGTGAAGGTTAGGATAAAGACACTGATGTATAGGGGGTACTGTGATGTAGAGGGGGGTTTGATGTGAAGGGTAGGATAAAGACACTGATGTATAGGGGGGACTGTGATGTAGAGGGGGGTTTGATGTGAAGGGTAGGCTGAAGACACTGGTGTACAGGTTGGACTGTGAAGTAAAGGGGGGTTTGATGTGAAGGGTAGGCTGAAGAAACTGATGTACAGGGGGGACTGTGATGTAAAGGGGGGCTTGATGTGACAGGTAGGCTGAAGACACTGATATACAGGGGTGACTGATGTAAAGGGGGGTTTGATGTGAAGGGTAGGCTGCAGACACTGATGTAAAGAAGGGACTGTGATGTAAAGGGGGTTGATGTGAAGGGTAGGCCGAAGACACTGATATACGGGGGGCTGTGATATAAAGGGGGTTTGAGTTGAAGGGTGGGCTGAAGACACTGATTTAAAGAAGGTACTGTGATGTAAAGGGGGTTGATGTGAAGGGTAGGCTGAAGATACTCATGCAAAGAGGGGGCTGTGATGTAAAGGGGGGTTTCATGTGCAAGATGGGCTAAAGACACTGATGTACAGGGGGGACTTTGATGTAAAGGGGGGACTGTGATGTAAAGGGGGGCTGTAATGTAAAGGGGGGCCCCATTTTTTTTTTATTTCAAGCAAATATACCCATGCCAGAATTCTTTTTAAAATGCGCCGGTCCTTGGACAGGGTACAGGTGTGAGAGATGAACTGGTTAATCTGTAAGTAATTTGGAATTTTCTAATTAGGGTTTCACATTTCAACACAGAAACCAAATCAAGCCTTAATTAGAGGAACAAAACTAAAAATAAAATGTCACTTTTTAATCTCATTGTTTTAGTGAAAGAAAGATAAAAATAAATTCACAAGAAAAAATGAAAACTGAAAAAAAAAAATATTTATCGTTGGTTCAACAGAGGGAGGATGAGAGTAGAAATAGAAATATCCGTTTTTGTTGTTTGTTAACATTGTAGCAAATTTCAAATAATTGTTATTGGTAAATCGCAATGCAGTTACCATCTGTCATCCACATTGAAGTTACAGAGTATGTTTTTTTTTTTTTTTTTTTTTTTTAAAGTTCCCCTGTTGAGATGTTGCTGTGTTGTTTTACTGAAATTGAGTCTGGACGTGATTTTCACATTTCTTTACATTGTTGCTGTTCTGTATTTTCATGATCACGTATATTTATATATAGATTTGTAGACACAACGTGTAGATATAGTCAATCACAAGGTAAGACATCTGGAAAGAGACAAAACTAATGTAGCCAGGTGCTTGACTGAGAATGGAGAGTGAGAGAAACACAAGGCTGCCATTGTTTTCTGTAGCCGTTGCCCTGCCATGCTGAACAGCTATATCAGCCAGAGGAGGGAGCTGCTGAGCAGGAAGCATTCTATAGAGTCAGGTACTGTGGGAACTGTAGTCCAGAGGAGAGAGACTGTAATGAAGTGCATTTGTTTAAGGGGGGGGGATTGATTGATGGAATGAGTCAAGGAAATATGGGCCCTTTTCTGTCTCTATGAAGAACTCTGAAAGCTTTGAAGAATATATATTCTAGGAGTGACCCATTCTTATGTTTTTGAATGGTTTGTGTGTATTAGGGATGAGCCAAGCACCCCCCGGTTTGGTTCGCACCAGAACTTGGGAACAGGCAAAAAAATTTGTGTGAACACCGTTAAAGCCTATGGGACGTGAACATGAAAAATCAAAAGTGCTAATTTTAAAGGCTTATATGCAAGTTATTGCCATAAAAAGTGTTTGGGGATCCGGGTCCTGCCCCAGGGGACATGTATCAATGCAAAAAAAAGTTTTAAAAACAGACGTTTGTTCAGGAGCAGTGATTTTATTAATTATTGAAGTGAAACAATAAAAATGAAATATTCCTTTAACCGCCTCGCGCCCGCCGGCCGTCACATGACGGCCAGGCAACGCAGCTCTCGTTCTGGGCGGGCATCATATGACGTCCTCCCAGAACGCCCGCTCTCGCGCGCCCCTGGGGGCACATATCGCGGCAATCGATGATGTGGTGTGTCAGTCAGACACATCGCTACACCGATCTCGGTAAAGAGCCTCTGACGGAGGCTCTTTACCACATGATCAGCCGCGTCTAATCACGGGTGATCACGATGTAAACAGGAAGAGCCATTGATCGGCTTTTCCTCACTCGCGTCTGAGTCTGTGCTGATTGTTTATCAGCGCAGCCCCCCTCGGATGCCCGTCCAGGACCACCAGGATGCCGCCAGACCACCAGGGATTGGCACCACCCTGGACCACCAGGTATGCCACCCTAGACCATCAGGGAAATGCCAATCAGTGCCCAGGCAGCTGCCTATCAGTGCCCAGGCAGCTGCCAATCAGTGCCTATCACAAATGCCTGCCAGTGCCAATGCCATCAGTGATGCCTATCAATGCCATCTATCAGTGCTGCGTATCAGTGCCAATCAGTGCCCAGCAGTGCCACCTATCAGTTCCGCCTATCAGTGCCACCCATAAGTACCCATCAGTGCAGTCTTTCAGTGCCCATCAGTGTCGCCTATCAGTGCCCATCAGTGCCACTCATGAGTGCCCATCAGTGCTGCCTATCAATGCCCATTAGTGCTGCATATCAGTGCCACCCATCAGTGCCACCTACCAGTGCCCATCAGTGCTGCCTATCAGTGCCCATCGCCAGTGCCACCTCATTGGTGCCACCTCTTCAGTGCCGCCTTATCAGTGCCCATCAGTGCCGCCTTATCAGTGCCCATCAGTTAAGGAGAAAACGTACTTATTTACACAATTTTATAACAGAAACAAAAGAAAACGTTTTTTTTTTTTTTTTTTTCAAAATTTTAGGTCTTTTTTTATTTGTTTAGATCAAATACCACCAAAAGAAAGCTCTATTTGTGGGAACAAAATGATAAAAATTCTGTTTGGGTACAGCATAGCATGACCGCGCAATTGTCATTTAAACAGCGACAGCGCTGAAAGCTGAAAATTGGCTTGGGCAGGAAGGGGGTGTAAGTGCACTGTATTGAGGTCAGTGGTGGAACAACCGCCATGGTGACCCACGCGAAAGCTATGGGGCTCACAGCCGAGTGGGGCCCGGTCATAGATGCCAATAGAATTCCTTTTTCCCGAATGTTTGTCGCCCGCCGCTACCGCTAGAGGTCCACAGCCATGGGGAGAAAATGTCTCCATCAACCGCCATTTTCCAGAAGACCAGACAAGTTAGAAATGCCCACCCCCCACCCCCTGTCTGTCATCTATGACCTGTTGTGGGAATATAATTTTGTAGCCGGCCGGCTCCGCCTCTATTTTGTTCCCCTCTGGCTTCAGTAATGGCAGTGGAGACACCGCTGCTGGGATATAGAAGGGCTCCAATGAGAGGAGGGACACCTGAGATGTAAGGAAGCACTCCGCTGGATGGAGACAGTGACACCTGAGATGTAAGGAAACACTTTGCTGGGGACACCTGAAATGTAAGGAGACACTCCGCTGGGGACACCTGAGATGTAAGGAGGCACTCCGCTGGGGACACCTGAGATGTAGGGAGGCACTCCGCTGGGGGCACCTAAGATGTAAGGAAGCACTCCGCTGGGAACACCTGAGATGTAAGGAAGCACTCCGCTGGGGACACCTGAGATGTAAGGAAGCACTCCGCTGGGGACACCTGAGATGTAAGGAGGCATTCCACAGGGGACATCTGAGATGTAAGGAGGCATTCCACTGGGGACACCTGAGATGTAAGGAAGCATCCCGCTGGGGACACCTGATGGCATCTGGTGGCAGGCGATGTGGCAAATGACCACTGATTCTGCATTATGGTGAGTTGAACTATTTCATTTTATATTACAATGTAATAATAGAAATCATGTGCTTCAATCACCCTGACACCATAACAACCATGGTGCCGAGATGTTTGAAGCGCTAACACCAGATGTTTGGAGTATTTTTATCTGCTTTTTGTTAAACTTTCTGGAATACACATATTTCTATTGTGGTGTAGGATCTGGGCCTCCTGTACATCCATTCCTCTTTTTCCTTCTCTCTCTCTCTCTATCTCTCTTTCTTCCTTTGTTTCTTCCTCCATCCCTTGTTCATCTCAGACTCTAACCACACCCCCTTTTAGTCAAGCCCCTTTAAGCCACGCCCAATATTACACTGAAGCCACGCCCATTTTTAAGCCGCTGCGCGCCTTGCATTTTTCTTTCCCCACTGGGCCACACCAACAAACGAATGCCCGCCCCCTAATTACGATAAGACTCCGCCCACAGACAAAAACGTGTCCCTATAATTTTTTTTACAATGTTGGCAACTATGTCCCCTGAGAATGAGGAATGTAAGTTTACTGTTAAGCCTCCCAGGCCCCGCGAGTCCGGCTGTGTCCCGATACACGCAGCTGCATACAGCAGGAGCAGAGAGCAGAGTGGGTGGGTCAGAACGCTTGAGCGCGCATGTGAAGGAACATTGTTTTCGGCACATGAGGAGGCTCTGGAGTCTGGACAGGAGGTAGGAAGGGAGTGGGAGACAGACTGTCATCTGTTTTGCACAGTGCCTGGAAAATCACCTTGTCCCCATGCAGTTGGGGACAAGGGCCTCTTCCTCACAAGCCCTGGGGCGTTAGTTGTGGGGGTGCAAAACTTGAAAAAAACTTTTTTGACTTTACTTACACTATAATGTACTGAATTTAATTTGTAGATTTAATTGGCAAATTTTTGTTTTGTTGTTCGAAATTAATATAAGCTGTTGTCTGGGTACTGTGCCACATGAGTGTGGTAATCTGTTGTTCAATGGCATTAGTTAATTTTCTTTGTGGGGGGGGGGGGCTGTTTGCAGGGGGGGCCCATACAACATTTTCCTATGGGGCCCTGTGATTTCTAGTTACGCCCCTGATTGAGGTGGTTAAATATCAAGCCTGGGGGGTGTCTATAGTATGCCTGTAAAGTGGTGCAGTTTTCCCGTGTTTAGAAAAGTACCACAGCAACATTTCTAAAGGAAAAAATGTCATTTAAAACTGCTTGCGGCTGTAATGAATTGTTATATCCCGGCAATGTAGAAAAAAATCATTGAAAAAATGGCATGGGTTCCACCACAGTCCATTACCCGGCACCAAAATAAAAAAAAAGAAAATTGCGTGGGGGTCCCACCAAAATCCATACCAGGCCCTCCAGGTCTGGTATGGATATTAAGGGGAACCCTGCACCAAAATAAAGAAAATGGCATGGGGGTCCCCCCCAAAATCCAGGCCGCAGGAAAAGAGGAGGGGACGAGAGAGCACCCCCCCTCCTGAACCGTACCTGGCCACATGCTTTTAACATGGGGAGGGTGTTTTGGGGTCCCCCCAAAACACCTTGTCCCCATTTTGATGGAGACAAGGGCCTCTTCCCCACAACCCTTGCCTGGTGGTTGTGGGGGTCTGCAGGCTGGGGGCTTATCGAAATCTGGAAAACCCCCTTTAACAAAGGGATCCCACCCCGTCATCCCACCCACCTATGTGAATGGGTATCGTTACATTGTACCCCTACACATTCACCAAAAAAGTGTCAAAATGGTAAAAATGACAGGAGACAGTTTGAGACAAGTCCTTTATTAAAAAATAAAAAAATAAAAAAGTGTCCCGCGATGTAACTCCCTTTTCAATGACAGCGCCGACGACCTGAGAAAAACAAAACAAAAAAAGAAACAGAAGCCGCGACTGCAGGCTTTTTGCAATGACAGTTTTTATATAGCTGAGGGCAGGGCCACCCAGTGATGTAAACGCCCCCTCGGGAGACATCACGTAACATCAGAGGGTGGCGGGGTCACATGTTTATGTCACCAGGTGGCCCCGCCCTCAGATATATAACAGCTGTCATTGCAAAAAGCCTGCAGTCGCGGGATGCCTCCCATTGAGGCAGAGTTTTACCATTTTTTTTCTCTGGTCGTCGGCGCTGTCTTCGAAGATGAAGTTACATCACACTTTTTTTTAAAATAAAGAACTTGTCCCAAACTGTCTACTGTCATTTTTACCATTTTGACACTTTTTTTGGTGAATGTGTAGGGGTACAATTTACCCGAAATCCATTCACATAGGTGGGGGGGCTGGGATCTGGGGTTCCTTGTTAAAGGGGGGTTTCCAGATTCCGATAAGCCCCCCACCCGCAGAACCCCACAACCACCGGGCTAGGGTTGTGGGGAAGAGGCCCTTGTCCCCATCAACATGGGGACAAGGTGTTTTGGGAGACCCCAAAACACCCTCCCCATATTGAGGGGATGTGGCTTGGCATGGTTTAGGAGGGGAATGCTCTCTTGTACCCCCCCTTTTCCTGCAACCTGCCAGGTTGTGTGCTCTGATAAGGGTCTGGAATGGATTTTGGGGGGACCCCACACCATTTAAAAAAAAAAATTGGTACAGGGTTCCACTTAAAATCCATACCAGACCAGAAGGGCCTGGTATGGATTTTGGGGGGGACCCACACGTTATTTTTTTATTATTTTGGCGCGGGGTCCCCCTTAAAATCCATACCAGACCAAAAAGGCCTGGTATGGATTTTGGGGGACCCCCACGCAATTTTTTTTTAAATTTTGGTGCAGGGTGCCCCTTAATATCCATACCAGACAAAAGGGCATGGTAATGGACTGGGGGGAACCCATGCTGTTTTTTTCAATGATTTTTATGTATATTGCCGGGATCCGACAATACATTACAGCCGCGGGCAGTTTTAAATTACATTTTTACCTTTAAAAATGTCATTTTGCTGCTCTCATTCATAAAACTATGTACTGCTGCTGTGTAAGCAGCTTTACATAGTGTGGGGCGTGGACTCAGCCCCCTGAGCCATGATTGGCCTTTGGCCAATCACGGCTCTCACAGCAGAGCGCACTGTGATTGGCCAAAGCATGCAGATCAGGTGCATGCTTTGGCCAATCAGCAGCCGTCAATGCACTGCGAGCTTGAAGTGCATTGATGGTCTTGCCGTTCATTATGGGGCGTTCCGCTGGTGCTCGAATTTCCCACGAACACCCCATAATGTTCGGTATTTGGTGAATGGGCAAACATCGGGCTCATCCCTAGTGTGTATATGTACATATGTTTTTTGAATGTTTGTAAGATTTTATGTTTAAATAAAAATTTATAAAAATAATTGACACACATAAGGCTGAGTTCACATACATGCAAATTGGATGCGTTTTTAACCACATCCAATTCGCATAACATGTGTGTGTGGCTGGCTTTCAATGGAGCCGGTTCACACATGTCCAGGGTGGCTGCGGTGCGGTTTTTGAAAAGGGTCCTGTGCGTTTTTGGGTCCAGTTAAGTTGGGAAAAATTTGCACCTAGATCACACCTGAACCAGTGAATGGAAATGCACAGGGCACCAGACTGCAAAGCGCACCACACATATTTGAACCCAGCCTAAGATGCGCAATATACCCCTTTTTTAGTCATAAAAGCCTCTCTTGTGCCCCTTTTTTTTGCCTGTTTATAAAAAATGTAATACCATTTTAGGGCTAAACATATTGGGAAAAAAAAAAAAAAACGGAAAAAAAGAACAAAATCTATAGAACTGAAAGCATTGATAATAATATCATAATTTATTATTACATGTAGTATAATACATTTATATTAAATCTATATTTTATCTTATTACATTTATGTTATTAAAACATTTTAATACATTTATTTTACTTATTATATTGTTTTATATTAAATTTGATATATTATTTGCTGTGTATACTGCTATACGTGTTATTAAAATTATTATTATTATTATCATCATCATTAATAATGATCTACAAATAAAAATAAATAAAAGTACTGAAATAGCATTGATTATAGCAGCACAAGAAGGATTTGAATTAAATTTGATATAATCTTTGTTGTGTAAATTATTATTATTATTATCTTTATTAATAATCTACGAATAAAATAAAAACCCTTATTGGCGGCTTTCCCTTCCCCTGCTCTCTTCCTCGGCATCACGGGCAGCAGCTTCCCCTTCCCCTGCTCTCCTCCGCAGGCAGCATGACAGCGTCCGCCATGCGTCTTCTCCCACCTCTTCCCTACTCCTCCTAGGCCAATTGGAACGCTTTTCCTTTGGCCATTTGGGAAACGGGTCTCAGGAGGAGAACCAGTGTGGCAATAGCGAATATTCATGCACCCCGAGCCCACCCTTTTTTAAAGCCTATTAGAGACTCTGGCTCTAATCACGTGCTTCAAAAAAACAAACAAAACCCTGATTGGAATCCAAGCGTACGGCGCCCCACATGTAGATTAGGGGGCCGGATGCATGGATGGGGGGGGAGGAGGGCGTCACTGTAGTACTGAAATAGCATTGATTATAGCAACACAAGAAAGAGTTGTATTAAATTTGATAAAATTATTGTTGTGTAAATTATTAATATTATTAATAGTATTATTATTATCATTAATGTAAATTATTATTATTGTTATTGATATTATTATTATTATTATTATTATTATTATTAATAACAGTTTAAAACAAAATAGATAGATAGATAGATAGATAGATAGATAGATAGATAGATAGATAGATAGATAGATAGATAGATAGATAGATAGATAGATATAGATATATAGATAGATAGATAGATATAGATATATATATATATATATATAGATGTACAGACGCACAGTGCTGAAATAGCATTGATTATAGCAACACAAGAAAGAGTTGCATTAAATTTGATAAAATCTTTGTTGTGTAAATTATTATTTATTACAATTATTATTAATAATATTATTAATGGATTTAATATATATATATATATATATATATATAACAGTGCTGAAATAGCATTGATTATAGCAACACAAGAGAGATTTGATATAATATTTGCTGTGTAAATTATTATTAATTTTTATTGTTGTTATTATTATTATTATCATTAATAATCATTTAAAAATTAAAAATAAATAAATCTACAGTGCTGAAATAGCATTGATTAAAGCAACACAAGAAAGAGTTGTATTAAATTTGATATAATCTTTGTTGTGTAAATTATTATTATCATTAATAATGGATTAAAAAAAAAAAAAAATATATATATATAATATATATATATATATATATATATATATATATATATATATATATATATATATATATATATATATATATATATATATATGTATATATATATATACACAGTGCTGGAATAGCATTGCAACACACAAAAGATTTGTGTTATTATTAATTATTATTATTATTATTATTATTATTATTATTATTATTATAATTTATAATGATTTAAAAATTAAAAATAAATAAATAAATCTACAGTGCTGAAATAGTATTAATTAAAGCAACATTTATTTGTAATAAATTTGAAATAATATTTGTTGTGCAAATTATTATTTATTATTATTATTATTATTATTAATAATGATTTAAAATTTAAAAAAACAAATCTACAGTGCTGAAATAGCATTAATTATAGCAACACAAAAAAGAGATTTGTATTACATTTGATACAATCTTTGTTGTGTAAATTATTATTATTATTGTTAACGATCTACAAATATAAAGTAAAAAAAACACATCTATAAAACTGAATTAGCATTTATTATAGCAACACAAGAAAGATTTGCAAGAAATCTGAAATGATCTTTGTTGTGTAAATTATTATTATTATCATTATTACTGCTCTACATTTAGAAAAACATACAAATCGTTAGTAGTACTGCAACAGCATTGATAATAGCACCACATGAAAGATTTATATTAAATTTTGATATAATCCTTGCTGTATATACTGTTGCCATGAAATGGATTATTCTTCTCAACAAAACAGGAGTTTCGCTCTAATCCGGCTCCATGACTGTGTCCAAACTGAATAGGGAAGTTTTAAACGCATTTCGAGTTAGCTTAAAAGTCAATGTAATTATAAAAAAAAAAAAAAAGCTGTAAAATCTTACTTGTAGAGCTCATGCATTTAATTGTATATTTTTTAATTTTCACGGCAAGCCTGTCACCTCCAGATTCTGCATAAACCGGGGGAAATCATTTCAATTTTTTGCTTTTTTTTTTTTTTTTTTTATATATATATATATATTTTGGATTGGTAGGAAATAAATAATTTCATTACGCGTTAAAGCCTCTCCGTTGATTTATTATACGTTGTAAAACAAGTTAAAAACCAGAAGTGGTGAAGGTTTGCGCCTGTGGTGTTTTTGGCGGGTAGATGGAGGGCAGCCTGTGACACATTTTCAATTACATTTTTAATGCCATTATTTTATAAAAGTGCCACACGGGTCTCTGCCTTCGAAGACGTCCATTGACAGACCAATGCGTAAAGGCTTTTATGAAGAAGAAGAAAAAGAAAATAGTTATTCAATGCACTTAGTAGCTTTATAAGACGCTGCATTAAATGAGAACAGGTTCACAGGTTTTTCTATAGTGTTTTATTGTGGAGAAGAATGTAGCAATATTTCCAGGTTTCCCGGCAATAACCTGCTTCATAGAGGTCTCTCTGTCCTATTAAATAATAATAAAAAATAAATAAAAAGGTTTTTGGAAGTATTACCACAAAAAGAATATGGAAGAGTCCTGTTGTGACATAGTAACTTGTTTATACAATTATTGTTACATTATAGTCTTTTACATAGTTAGATTGAAAAAAAGATACAAAGTTTAAACATCTAGTTTAACCAACAGAAAAAAAAATATAGTGAGATGTGTTCACCTCAAGTCAACCCTCTGTAGGGTTCTATCTGTCAGGGATCTTAAAACTACGACCCTCCAGCTGTTGTCGAACTACACGTCCCATGAGGCATTGTAAATCTCCGACATACACAGACATGATGGGAATTGTAGTTCCCGAACAACTGGAGAGCCTTAGTTTGGAGATCACTGGATGATTGTAGAATGAACTACACTGGCCAGGTCACTTTATTAGGTCCACCTAGCTCAAGGGTCTTCAAACTACGGCCCTCCAGTTGTTCAAGAACTATAATTCCCATCATGCCTAGCCATGTCTGTGATTGTCAGAGTTTTACAATGCCTCATGGGATGTGTAGTTCTGCAACAGCTGGAGGGCCGTAGTTTGAGGATCCCTGACCTAGCTAGTAGACCCCCTTTGGCCTTCATTCTTGGTGGCATAGATACAACAAGGTGTTGGAAATGTTCCTCAGAAACTTTCCTCCATAGTGACATGATAACATCACACAGTTGCTGCAGATTTGTCGGCTGCCCATCCATGATGCCAAATCTCCCATTCCCTCTTCTGGACTGTGTGGTTGTGCCAAAACAATCCCATGAAAACCAAAAGACACGTGTACAGTTATGCTCCGTACACACGGTCGGACTTTGTTCGGACATTCCGACAACAAAATCCTAGGATTTTTTCCAACGGATGTTGGCTCAAACTTGTCTTGCATACACACGGTCACACAAAGTTGTCGGAAAATCCGATCGTTCTAAACGCGGTGACGTAAAACACGTACGTCGGGACTATAAATGGGGCAGTGGCCAATAGCTTTCATCTCTTTATTTATTCTGAGCATGCGTGACACTTTGTCTGTCGGATTTGTGTACACACGATCGGAATTTCCGACAACGGATTTTGTTGTCGGAAAATTTTATCTCCTGCTGTCCAACTTTGTGTGTCGGAAAATCTGATGGAAAATGTCCGATGGAGCCCACACACGGTCGGAATTTCCGACAACACGCTCCGATCGGACATTTTCCATCGGAAAATCCGACCGTGTGTACGGGGCATTAAACTTTAAGTGAGATATAAAGCAAGTCTCTGGGATATTGGACAGTTCATCTAAGCGTAGTCCCAAAGATGATCATAAAACATGAATGTGGATCACACAGCAATATATATTCACATCCAGAGTGATTCTTCTTATATTCAGTAAGGGGGGAAATAAAATAAAATGCCCTTACCAGAAGCGGTGGACTCACAGGCCGTTGGCGGTGAGTCACATAGGCTTTCACCGTTTATACGGTAAGGTTAGAGCTGTCCTCAGTCTGTGATGGAAGGTTCCGGACGACCCCACGACCTGCAATCTTCAGCGATGGGATCGAGTCCACCCCGATGAAGGAGCGCACCAGACAGCACAATAGGGTCCTCTTCCGATAATCCCTCACTTGGTTTTACAGAAATCATGCAAAAATAGAGTAAACCGAAAAGCAGTTCTGTTCTGGAACAGAACTGCTTTTCGGTTTACTCTATTTTTTGCATGACTTCTGTAAAACCAAGTGAGGGATTATCGGAAGAGGACCCTATTGTGCTGTCTGGTGCGCTCCTTCATCGGGGTGGCAGCACTGACTGCAAGTTCATATATGGGTGAATTACACTAATGTTTACACTTATAATATAGCGCTACACTTTTTGATTTTCCTATCCATATACACAATTGGTCCAATTGGTAGTGTTGGCAGCTTGACATAATTGAGTTGGCGCAGCAGTTTTTCTTTTCTTTTATTTTTTAATCTCCCATTCCCACCACATCCCAAAGGGTGTTCTATTGGATGAGATGTGGTGAGTGTGGAGGCCATTGGAGTACAGAGACCTCATTGTACAGAGACCTCATTGTCCAGTGGTGAGATGATCGGAGCTTTGTGACATGGTGCATTATCCTGCTGGAAGGAGCCATCAGAAGATGGGGACACTGTAGTCATAAAGGGATGGACATGGTCAGCAACAATACTCAGGTAGGAACAATACTCAGGTAGGAACAATACTCAGGTAGGAACAATACTCAGGTAGGTCGTGGTGTTTATACCATGCTCAATTGGTACTAAGGGGCCCAAAGTGTACCAAGAAAATATCCCCCCCACACCATTACACCCCCCACCACCAGCCTGAACCGGTGATACCAGGCAGGATGCGTCCATGCGCCAAATTCTGACCCCACCACCTGAATGTCGCAGCTGAAATCCAGGATCATCAGACCAGGAAACGTTTTTCCAATCTTCTGTTGTCCAATTTTGGTGATCCTGTGCCAATTGTAGCCTCAGTTTCCTGTTCTTAGCTGACAGGAGTGGCACCCGGTGTGGTCTTCTGCTGCTGTAGCCCATCTGCTTCAAGGTTGGATGTGTTGTGCATTCAGAGATGGTATTCTGCATACCTTGGGTGTAACGAGAGGTTATTGAATTACTGTTGCCTTTCTATCATCTGGAACCAGTCTGCCTATTCTCTTCTCTTTTCCCTACTATTCTCAGTAAACCCGAGAGATGGTTGTGTGTGTGAAAATCCCAGAAATACTCAGACCAGCCCGTCTGGCACCAACAGCCATGCCTCGTTCAAAGTCACTCCAATCCCCTTCCTTCCCCATTCTGATGCTCAGTTTGAACTTCAGCAAGTCGTCTTCACCATGTCCAGATGCCTAAATGCATTGAGTTGCTGCCATGTGATTGGCTGATTAGCAATTTGTGTTACCAAGCAATTGAACAGGTGTACCTAATAAAGTGGCCGGTGAGTGTATACTCTCTCCTTTTGAGTAAACTTTATTGTTACCAAAGTCTTGGTACATTGTGTGGAAATACTTTTTTTTTTATTATTGTTACCAAATTCTTGGTACATTGTGTGGAAATACTTTTTTTTTTTATTATTGTGTTTTGTAAAACTTTATCCTCTTCAGGACTGCCCGCCCGCATTACACTGAGAACGGGTGGCTTCTACCTTTTACGTCACTGACCTATTCATGGTCCCCCCACACGTCGACAACCATTGTGATTGTTCACAGCAGAATTTTGTCAGCAGGTCCCAGCCAATGGTTCATGGCTGGGACCTGCTGATCATCTGTGTCCAATCACAACCCAGAGCCCTGTGTCGACAAACAACACAGAGGTCTGTACAGAAGGAACAAAGAGATTTTTTAGTAAAAAGCAGCACATAATACACACATTAACCACTTCAGCCCTAGGAAGGATTTACCCCCTTCCTGACCAGAGCACTTTTTGCGATTTGGCACTGCATCACTTTAACTGACAATTGCGCGGTCGTGCGACCTTGCACCCAAACAAAATTGACGTCCTTTTTTCCCCACAAATAGAGCTTTCTTTTGGTGGTATTTGATCACCTCTGCGTTTTTTATTTTTTGCGCTATAAACAAAAAACAGCGACAATTTCGAAAGAAATGCAACATTTTTTACTTTTACTAAATATCCCCCCAAAACATATAAAAAAACAAATTTTTTCCTCAGTTTAGGCCGATATGTATTCTTCTACATAAAAAAAAAAATTGCAATAAGCATTTATTGATTAGTTTGTGCAAAAGTTATAGCGTCTACAAAATAGGGGATACATTTATGGACTTTTTATAATATATATATTTTTTTTTTACTAGTAATGGCGATCTGTGATTTTTATTGTGGTTGCGGTGGACACATCGGACACTTTTAACACTATTTTGTGACCACTGTCATTTATACAGCGATCAGTGCTATAAAAATGCACTGATTACTGTGTAAATCACACTGGCAGGGAAGGGACTAACCACTAGGGGGCGATGAAGGGGTTAAGTGTGTCCTAGGGAGTAATTCTAACTGTGGGGGGGATGGGCTCACTACAACATGAGAGAGATCACCACTCCCGATGACAGGGATCAGTAGATCCCTGTCATGTTGCTAGGCAGACCAGGGAAATGCCTTGTTTATCTCCCCTTTCTGCCACTCCGTGTCATGAACGCGGGTCGCCTGGCGGACATCGAGTCCGCGGGACCCGCGAGCACGCTCGCGGAGGACACGTGCGTGCGCCCACTAAGCCGCGTCCTAAAGGGGGTCATACAGGTACGCCCATTTGCCCAGCCGTGCCTTTGTGCCGACGTACATCGTCGTGCGCTGGTCGGCAAGGAGTTAATACCTGTTACACTTAAAGCGTTTGTTACCCCAATTTTTTTATATTCCTGATATGTACCACCTGTACCATGTACTTGTATGAGAAAGTTTCCTGTTCTCTTTGTATTGCTTTCTATGTGTGAAATCCCTGGTGTTCCCGCCTTCCCCCCTGATGGCTACCCTGAGAGACACTGCGTTAAGTCTGGAGGCTCTACTGTGTGCCCTGTGTTTTGGTTTGTACCCTGCTATTTGCCCTACTGCGTGCCCCATGGCCTGTGATGTGCCCTGCTGTGTACCCCCTTATGTGGCCTACTCTGTGCCCCTTGCCCTGTGATGTGCCTTGTGATGTGCCCTGCTGTTTACCGCCTGTTGTGCTCTACTGTGTGCCCTGTAATGTACTGTGTGCCCCATGCCCTGGGATGTGTGCCTCATGCCCTGTGATGTGCCCTTATGTGTACCGCCTAATGTGTACTGTTCCCAAGGATGTGCCCTGGGATGTGCCCTGTGCTCTGCTGTGTGCCCTACTATGTGCCACATGCCCTGTGATGTGCGGCACTCCCTGCAGAGTATCTCCTGATGTGCTCTGCAACGTGCCCCACTGTGTACCTACTGATGTGCCCTGTACCCCCTGTGATGCACCATGCTGTGCTCAATAATGTGCCCTGCTGTGTACAGCATAATAAACCCTTCTGTGTGCCCCTTGAAGTGCCCTACTGTGTGCCCTGTGATGTGCCCCATGCCCTGTGATGTGCTCAGTGTCCTGCTGGGTGCCCCATTATGTGTCCTGTGTGCCATGTGATGTGCCTTACTGTGTGCCCCATGATTTATGTAAGTGGGGCTTTGTGTAGGAGTGGCTTGCATGTGGGCGGAGACACAGGGGGCCCCATGCGTTGTCAGTCCACCCCTGGTTAATAGTTTATTTTTATCGATAAACAAAATTGGAAAGCAGGTGAACAGAAGAGAAATCCAAATCCAATCAATATTTGGGGTGACCCCCCCCCCCTTTGTCTTTTTCTAGGTAGACTCGCACACAGTTTTTGATGGAACGCGGCAGGTAGGTTGTTCTTTGTACATCTTGGAGAACTAAGTACAGATTTTCTGTGGATGTCGGCTGCCTCCAATCTTTCTGTCTCTTCATGTCATCCCAGACAGATTCCATGATGGTGAGATCAGGGCTCTGTGGGGGTCAAACCATCACTTCCAGGACTCCTTGCGTGCATTTTTTTAACCCCTTCCTGCCTGGCCTATTGTAAAAAGACGGTCGGCGGGAGCACTCTCATTCTGGGAGGACGTCATGTGAACAGCGGCACCATACGGGGCGCTGCCCCCCTAATCCATGCACCTGGCCCCTATTTCTATATGCAGGGCACCAGACATATGGATTGCAATGTTTTTTTTTTTTTTGAAGCACATGATTATAGCCTGAGGCTCTAATTGGCTTAATAAATGGCTGGGCTCAGGGCGCAGAGCACTGTGGCCTGAGCCCACCCAGTTGTGTGACAATAGCGAATTAATATTCGCTATTGTCTTCCTGATTCTCCTACCGGGCAATCAGAAAGTGGGAGAAGTGAGATTGGCCGAGAGGGGAAGTGATCGTTTTGGCTGGTACCAGGGGTGGCAGGGAGGATGTACAGGAAGATCTGGAAGATGGCCGCCATCATCTTTCTGCTCTGCATCGCCCGCCCAGAGTAATCTCTCTGCTCTGCACTGTGAGGAGAAGGGGGTTGGGTGGTCTGTTTGCTGCCCCTGGGGGGGTGGGTAGTTTTTTTTCCCTTTTTTATAAACAATCACTTTCCCTCTGTTCTCCGCTGCATAGGAGCTGGGGGAAGAGAAACAGCAGTGCACTGAGCTTCCCAGTGAATGGATTTGAAGGGGGAGAGGGGGGGTGTCAGAACAAGTCTGATCATTGGAGGAGAGAAGGCTGAGTTCCCAGCACAGCTGGAGAACTGACCGCATTGCTCATAGGAGCTGGGGAGGAGAAACAACAGGGCACTGAGCTTTCCAGTGAATGGCTGTGCAGGGGGAGGGGGCGTGTCAGAACAAGTCTGATCATTGGAGGAGAGCAGGCTGAGTTCCCAGCATAGCTAGGGAACTTACCACATTGTGCTCTCGTGTTAGTGTGGTCAGTTTTTGACAGGAAAGCAGGAGGACTGGCAGGAACACCAGAGATGTCACACAAAGGAAGCAATACAAAGAGAACAGGAGACTTTCCCATACAAGTACATGGTACAGCAGCCTCTTTTTAGGAATATGAAATGTTGGGTTTACATAAACAAAGCGCGTAACCTAAGCAGGGGTGCCCAAACTTCTGCCCATGATTGTCTAATACAGATAGCTACTAATGAACCCAAAATGTTTATGTACAATAAACAATGTTGTTTGAAAAAAAGGATCATACCCAGTGGCAACAACCCCCCCCCCCATGGTTGGTTGGTCGGTTGGTGGCTACCCTGGCACTAACCCCATCGGTTGCAGGTGGGAGGGCTCCTATGGGCGGGGGGGAATGGCTGGGTTGCAGGCTCCTATGGGTGGTGGGTTGTGGGCTCCTACGAGCGGCAGGTTGCGGGCTCCTATGGGTGGCGGGTTGCGGGCTCCTACGGGCGGCAGGTTGTGTGCTCCTATGGGTGGCGGGTTGTGGGCTCCTACGAGTGGCAGGTTGTGTGCTCCTACGTGCGGCCAGTTGCGGGCTCCTATGGGCTGCGGGTTGCGGGCTCCTATGGGTGGCGGGTTGTGGGCTCCTACGAGCAGCAGGTTGTGGGCTCCTACGGGTGGTGGGTTGTGGGCTCCTACAAGCGGCAGGTTGCGTGCTCCTATGGGCGGCCGGTTGCGGGCTCCTATGGGTGGCGGGTTGTGGGCTCCTACGAGTGGCAGGTTGTGTGCTCCTACGTGCGGCCAGTTGCGGGCTCCTATGGGCTGCGGGTTGCGGGCTCCTATGGGTGGCGGGTTGTGGGCTCCTACGAGCGGCAGGTTGCGGGCTCCTATGGGTGGCGGGCTGTGGGCTTCTACGAGCGGCAGGTTGTGGGCTCCTACGGGCGGCCGGTTGCGGGCTTCTATGGGCTGTGGGTTGCGGGCTCCTATGAGTGGAGGGTTGTGGGCTCCTATGGGTGGTGGGCAGCGGCTCCTGTATCCTCTCTGCATCACAGCGGCTTCCGCCGTGCGGCTCCTCCCTCCTCCTTGGCGTCCATTAGGATCGCCTGTCCTTTCAGCCAATTCGGTGACCGGAGTCAAAAGCTGCTTCCTGATGGCTCAGGAGGAGGATCAATGTTACAACAGAGAATATTGAGTCTCTGTTGTAACACACCTGGGTGGGATCGGAGCGCACCCTCTGAAACCTGAGCCCACCCTATATTGAATCCTATCAGAGCCTCTGGCTCTAATGGGTGCTTCAAAAAACACCCACCCCGCATTGGAATCCATGCGCCGGTGTCCTGAAAAGGGGTCAGATGCATGGATAGGGGAGGCGGCGATGGACAGGGGGGGAGGGGCAGCACGCCCGTCCATGAAGGGCCGCCCCCTGATCATACCAGGTTTAGCTCGCTGTTGATTATTGGCGAAAGTTTTGTCGTAAAGAAAGTAGAAGGAAATCTTTAATAATCAAATTAATTATACAAAACAGATCTGACCCGGGTGAGTATGTCTGATTTTAGACATAAAAAAAAAACAAAAACAAAAAAAAAAGCTTAAACTTTCTAAAAATAATTATTTTCATTAAAAAAAAAAAGCACCACGAAAAAGCAACTCCTACATCTGTAAATAGTTTGGTAAGTGTTCCAGATTACAGAAAGTTCAATATATAATGTCAGGAAAGGCTATGTTGCTTCTATAAGTCACATATAATAACAGTACAAGGCGGGAGGGGGGGGGGGCTGGGGGGCTGCAATCATTCATGTAATGTGAATAAAACCTGCACATAACACATAGCCTGCACTCAATGCGAATTATGAAAACGCTTGGGCTCCATCACAACGTGCGTCGGTGCATTAGTTGCCTGGAGACCCGTTGGACATAGATGGCTAAATTGGTAGATTGCTTATTTGAAGTCATAGACAAATCTACGGCGAGGTTCAGGTGAAGTGTATAAATGATAGGAGGTCAGCGGTGGGCCATGGGAGGGCTTCTCCCACACACTAAAATCTACCACAAAAAGCAAACAGTACTCAAACGCTGCTTTACTTTTGGTGTTAGACCCCATCGAAGAGATCGACTTCACGCTCTCGCAAAGACTTAGTGGGTGTTACACTTTTATGTTCCTTGACGTTAGGCTACAGTATATCAAAGCGGTGAGAGCACTAGACTTCATACTACGGAGCAATGGGTAGCTATTAGGGATGCACTGATACCTCTATTTTTACAACCAGTACGGAGTACCGATACTTTTTTTTTTTTTTTTTTTTTTTAGTACTCGCCGATACCAATTACCAACATCTACCGCAACTGTTTTATTTATACTTCAGCTGTCAGCAATGATACAAAGCATTGAAAAGTTATTTAGAAAATTAAATAATAATTTTTTTTTTTTTACATTTTTTATTTTTTATTTTTTTTAACATATTTTTTTTTTTTTTACATTTTTTTTTATTTTTTATGTGAAACATGTAAATATATGTTAAAGGTGTACAAATATCAACGAACAAAGCAAACAAAAAAAGAAAAAAATATTAGTAACCGCTTACCGACTGTTTAACTTGCATATACAGCGGCAAGGCGGCTCTGCTGCACAGTACCAAGCACGTGATCCTGCACCTCCGGGTCTGGGGCACCCCGCTCCCGCTGTAATTATACACATCGGGAGGGGATCTGCGGGTACGGGAGACTCGATGTTCGCCGGCCAGTGGTGGCCCGTCCATATGGGGCGCAGGATTTTAATGGGGGGGTGTTTTTTTTTTTTTTTTGAAGCACATGATTAAAGCTTCAAAAAAAGGGTGGGCTTGGGGTGCTGAGCACTGCGCCCTGAGCCCACCCAGTTGTGTGACAATAACAAATTAGAAATTGAGTATTTGCTATTGTCTTCCTGATTCTCCTCCTGACTAATCAGGAAGCGGGTCTTAGGACATCGGGCCAATCGGGTCTCAGGATCCACTTCCTGTTCGGCTCTTCCTGGATCCTCCTGGAGCGATGAGCAGCAGCACTCCGTGTTGTCTTCCTCCTCACGGTAAGGCCTCTAAACCCCTGCTTTCCCGTCTGTCTCCCATGGGGGGGTGGGGTGCTGGTTATGGCGCTGTGAGTGAGGGGGCAGCCCCCCTAAAATATTGAGCACCAGCCGCCACCTGACGATCATTTGGTAGAGAGCCAGAACGGCAATGTAAACAAGGCAGATGGCTGTTCTGTCAGTAGGGAAGGCATGGATCCTGTGTCTCTGCAAAGGAACATGGCTTCATGCCTTCCCCTAGCAAAAGCACCCCCCCCCCCCACAGTGAGAAAACACTGGCTAGGCACACAGCTAACCCTTTTATCAAGTCGCTGATCACTGCATATAACTTTTGCGCAAACCAATCAATATACACTTATTGGGATTTTTTTTAAACCAAAAACATATAGCAGAATACATATTGGCCTAAATTGATGAAGAAATTCGTTTTTTAACATTTTTTATTGGATATGTTTTATACCAGAGAGTAAAAAAAAAAATGTTTTTTTCTTTCACAATTGTCAAATTTATAGCCAAAAAAAAAAAATATGCAGAGGTGATCAAATACCACCAAAAGAAAGCTCTATATGTGGGGTTACACTTCAGCTGTCAACAGGGGAACCCCGCTGACAGCTGTATGAGTCATCGGTTGTTAAGGATGTGCCGGTCCCGTTCCTTAACAACCGATAATTGCTGTTTTCTTTTTTTTTTTTTTTTACATTTCAGCTGTCAGTGGGGGAATCTCACTGTCAGCTGGAAGAACCCGAGCCTGAAAGTATTGTTTTGAGGTAATACTCGTTCAAAGGCTTAGTATCGGCATTGATATCGGTACAACCCTAGTATCTTTAGAACACGCCACATCCCCCTAACCTTTGAGTGCACTTTTTTGGTGCACTGAGCATCTGGCTCCTCCTGATTGCTGCAAACACCCAACTATTGCTCTGACGTGGCAAGCCTGCTGTCAGGGAAGGCTTGCCCATAGTAAAGATGGTGCTCCAGTGCGCATGCAGATGCACAGGTGCAGGAGAGTGGGTAGCTATGCAGGTGTACAAATGTGCATGTGCGCATGCGTATACCTGGGTCCACGTGCACTCATCACTAACACTGCCACCAAATGGACTTTTTAAACTGGGCTGCTTTATTGGCTCATTGTTGGCTGATCTACAGCATTTCTGTTATGCGTTCCTGTATTTCCATTGTTGCTGACTCGGACTGCCTCTGATTACACCACATGCCCTGACCCCCGCCTGTTTCTGGCATCCTCCTCCTGCTTAACCTGATCTGCTCCACTGTTGCTGACCTTGGCCTGCACTCTGACTACTCTTCAGCCTGCTTCTCATGCTTGTCTGCTACTGACCTTGCATGCCTGACTCTGCATCCTGCCTTATCCTGCCAGGCAAGTGCCTGCTGACTGGTTCTCTACTTACCTGGTCCCCGCCAGCCTGCTTAGCCCCGAGTGGTCCTTCCTGTCATCCATCCATCAGGCTGTCTAGGCCCAGCTACCTGCTGTCTCAGCCTTCTGACTCATCTCTGGAAAAGCACCAGCAAGTTGACTGCACAGACTGCTGAACTAGCTACAGGCACTCTTACCTCTCAATGCTCTTGTGCTTTCTGTCACACTGCCGGGGGTTCTCAAGCTGGAGCTGTAGGGGGAGGCATTCCTCTTAACGTCAGGCTCTACCACCAGGTACATGACACTTGCAACCAGGATCATCCATCTTCCAGGGCTAATATGGGGAACTTTGCTCCCACCCACCTGCTTATAATGCAAGTCATAGGTGGGCGTACCACCCTGCATGCTCTATTATGCCCATTCCCTCCCATAGTTGGCATGGAGGGTGCACTATGCCTGCATTGTCATTCACTTGCTTTTCTAGCAGCTGGGGACGGGTAGGTGGTTTTGCATGCACAGTGTGTTTTTTATTGTATTTGTAGGCGGTTGGGGCAAGGGGAAGTTCAGTGTGTACGCAGTAGCTGTTAGAGTAGACAGAAAGTCGCAAGGTTAGTAGAAGGGAGACCATGGTTTACTAGTTGCCCACTACCAATCTGGAAGCTTGCCGGTCAACGCCACCTACTTGGGTAGGGGTGCTGCACCCAAGGCAGCTAGGAGCTGACCCTCCATGCCCCCTCTCCTCTTGTCCCGACCCTGTCTGCAACCACCACCTATGGAAGTTACCCATCCTTTGCCTCCCTATTCCCAACCTGAAAAAAAACCTTCCCTCCTGACCACAACAAGGTAAAAAAACAGGGACTTTCTAGAATGACACCCAGGGTACAGATTAAACACATGGGTATAACAAAAGATTTCCAAATGCATGAGTTACATCATGCAATCGTTTAAAAGAATCACATACGGTGCTCAATACAGCATTTTTTTGGGACAAACATCAAATATCACAGATAGAAAGTTGTAGTCAACGTATTCGTAGATAACTCCACTTCATCAGGACCAGTAGTGAAAGAGTTAGAAGACATCCATGCAATTCCATTAATCTCAACATAGTGCTCCCCTCTTCCTCATCCTACTCTGTGTCATAAGGTGGTAATATTGGAAGAGTACTCCTCCCTGCCCAATCCTACACTGTGTCATAGGGTGGTAATATTGGAAGAGACCTCCTCCCTGCCTGATCCTACACTGTGTCATAAGGTGGTAATATTGGAAGAGACCTCCTCCCTTTGCAATCCTTCTCTGTGTCATAAGGTATTAAGATTTAGGGAGACCTCCTCTCTTCCCGATCCTACACTGTGTCATAAGGTGGTAATATTGGAAGAGACCTCCTCCCTTCCAGATGCTACTCTGTGTCATAAGGTGGTAATATTTGAGGAGACCTCCTTCCTTCCTGATCCTACTCTGTGTTATAAGGTGGTAATATTGGAGGTGACCTCCTCCCTTCCTGATCCTACTCTATGTCATAAGGTGGTAATATTGGAAGAGTACTCCTCCCTGCCCAATCCTACACTGTGTCATAGGGTGGTATTATTGGAAGAGACCTCCTCCCTGCCTGATCCTACACTGTGTCATAAGGTGGTAATATTGGAAGAGACCTCCTCCCTTCGCAATCCTTCTCTGTGTCATAAGGTATTAAGATTTAGGGAGACCTCCTCTCTTCCCGATCCTACACTGTGTCATAAGGTGGTAATATTGGAAGAGACCTCCTCCCTTCCAGATGCTACTCTGTGTCATAAGGTGGTAATATTGGAGGAGACCTCCTCCCTTCCTGATCCTACTCTATGTCATAAGATGGTAATACTAGGAGAGACCACCTCCTTTTCCGATATTTCTCTGTGTCATAAGGTGGTAGTATGGGAGGAGACCTCCTCCCTTCCCGATCCTACTCGGTGTCATAAGGTGGTAATATTGGAGGAGACCTCCTCTCCTCCCCTATCCAACTCTGTGTCTGTCGCGGTCTGGAGTTAGGCTCAGAGGCCAATAGCTATAGCAATGGTGCAACAACCACTGGCAAGCAGGACAAATATACATGCAGGTCACCCTGGCTGATCACACAGGTTCACTTGAGGTGCGGGGTCTACGTAGTAACTGGTATTCACCTGAGCTCCTGATGGTGGAGATGGGCTTTGCTGCGAGTTAGTACCAGGTTCTTAGGATTTCCCCACCAAGTGGTGAGCAAGCCAGAGTCCAGTAGCAGATATAGCAGGTAGGGATCAAGCAGAAGTATAGTCAAGGAACAAGCCAAAGGTTGGTAACAAATGTTAGCGAAGATACAGACGGCAGCAGGAGAGACAAAAATGAGATATTGGCTGGAGAGGGCTCAATAATCTGGCTAACAGGAAGTGCAGAGACATGGCTTAAATCAGGAAGTTCATGGGGGGGAGCAAAGAGTTCAAGGTTCAAGACAAATAAGATTCAATGCAGGATCATTCAAGGATTTGTCCAGAAAGCTGCCCACTTGCCCAGCATTCCAGGTGGCTCAGCAAGCAGAGTCATTGCCAGACACACCTGAGGTCCCATGTTCAAGTCCAGGCCCTGACAGTGTCGTAAGATGATAATATTGGAAGAGACTTCTTCCCTTTCTGATTCTACTCTGTCATAAGGTGGTAATATTGGAAGAGCCTATTTTGTTTTTTATTCAGCGGTCAGCAGGGAAGCCCATTGACAGCCGATGACTCAACGATTGTTAAGGACGCAGCGATCGGCTTCCTGGCCTGGCTCCTTAACAACCAGCTTATACTGTGCCCTGCTTACGCAAAGCTTTGCCTAATTAGGGCGCAAAATGCACTGTGCAGTGCGCAGGGCATTTGGCGGGGTGAACACCTGACGAATACCCTGTAAATTTGGGTTTTGGACGAATGGGCCAACACTATTCAGAACCAACAGGCACATGTGATTAAGATGAAGACAATAATGCAGGTGCAAAGCTAACGGGAAGAAAAGTATATTAACCATCAAAATGCAACCCTGAAGGGCATGACTACCAAAGTCAGGTACAACCCTGAAGAAGATATGGGAGCAATAGAAGCTGTTGCTGCATAAGTCATGAAAGAGGAGCCTCATCCCTCAGACGAGGGACCTCGTCACGTAGTGCAGTGGAAAGTGACAAAGGCCAGATGTGTTTGACCTATGGAACCTAAAATGTCAAACCAATAAGAAGAAAAGAAGGGGGAACAAAACAGCTAACAAACCCACCAGTCCTCTGATAAGTTATGGGTCCCCCTAGTGAAAACTTTGGAAGGCCGTAATTTAGCCAGGGGGCCCTGTGGATACTAACAAAAGATAGGGGACTTTCTTCCTGCTAATGAAGGAGACGTGGAAGAGTAGAGTTCAATTATCTTTTGTAATTAAGGTGCAGTGAAGTCAAGTCCTAATTCTGCCTTCTACTCCCAGACCTAATAAGGAATGGCTTGTGACTGCAGCTCCTAGAATCAGCGTATACGTTTGGGAAAGCAGGTATGTGGTGTTGGCCTGAGGAGCACACTGTTTTTCAAACTCTGTAAGCGAGGCCAAAATGCATGGTTTTGGACAACGTTTATGGAAAAAAATCCTGCGTTTGTTGGCGGCGTCAGGTATCCATGGGGTCCAACGCACTATTCCCAATGCACACGTTCCTGTAGAGATGGCTGTGCATATAAGTGGGTGCTGAAGGGACCACTGAGACAAGTCAGAGAAAGAGAATGTCACCAGCACACCAAGGATCTCCAGATTGGGTCCAAAGCTTTAATCAGCGATCACATCGTTACAGAAGATTGCAACGTTTCAGAGTCATGCAGGACCCCTTCATCAGGCTTGTGACCTGATGAAGGGGTCCTACGTGGTTCCGTGACAGTGCAATCTGCTGTAACAATGTAATCACTCATTAAAGCTTTGGACCCACTCTGGAGATCCTTGGTGTGCTGGAGACATTCTCTTGTTCAGGCTTCCGTGGAGAACCCTCTATAAAATTGCTGTAACTGTTCGCCCTAGGGGGGGTGAATTTCAAGCATCTAGTATCCCTGTCTATGCCCCATGATCAGAAAAACTGTATGTCCTCATCTGGCTCGAACCAAAGGAAACTTCCCAGAGGTGCCATCAGAGAAGTCAGAGGGGCAAATTCTCCTTGTCTGATCAACCAATCCCACATCTTCCGGGTCGCTACCGTGAGTAGGGAAGTCCAGGAAGAAAGGCCCCTATCTTATGTTAGTATCCACAACGCTAAATTACGGCCTGTCAAAGTTTTCTCTAGGGGGACCCATAACTTATCAGAGGAGTGGTGGTGTCAGTTCAAAACACGCACTAAGGTCATGGCTTTGAAGAACAGATTAACATCTGGTAGCCCTTGTCACCCCTACTGTCGTCTTTGTGTCTCCTCCGTAGTAACCAGTGGGTAAGCAGAGGGTGAGGAGCAGCCACCACATCTAATGACTGGTAAGCTACAATATATTACATTTTTGGTTTCGGGTTTAATACTGCTTTTTTTTTTTTTTTTGCTATGTCCTAGATAACTTGCCACCTGCACCACAACAACGGGAATACTCCCTGACAATGGTTAAATCTGAGATATTCAGAGTAGTGACTCACAAACACGGTGACAGTCACAGGTAGTTATTGCTGCTTCATAATTTACAAGTGATAATGGGCTCACAGTGCATAAATCTGCCCCAGAAGATAGGAGGAGGATGAATAACTTCACAGGTGCCCTCACCTTCGCATCGTTCCCTCTCTATCTTGTCATCGAGGTATTTTGTATCGAAGGAGGACACAGTTCTTCCAGATTTTTTGTGTTTCATACAACCGCAACAAATGTACAACAACAGCAAACAACAAAAAACAAAAAACAAACATAACAAAAACAACAAATACAGTATAAACCGAGACAACGGGGCTTACAATACAAATGGGATAAAAGAAAGCCACCTTTAGTTACAAATGTATTTACATACACTTTGCCAATATAACCTTGAGGTAAAGTGTTATAGCATTCCGTTTTATTACATGAGAAAGAATGACATGACAATGGACTTGTATATGGAGTATACATTCAATAAATGATTAAGGGCTTATTCAGAGAACATGACAAACATGTCAAAGCACACTGTTAAAAGACACGCAAAGCTCAATGCCCACAAAGGTACATTAGCTACTTAGAGTTGCCGTATGTGTGAAAATGCACAAACAAGCACGTACATGAAATTCTAGGTCTAAAGGTGTATGGCTGCAATGTGCCTAATTGTCATTCTAATGCTCCTTACATCGCTGAAGAATATTCCTTACATTGGTGATCAGTGGGAAGAATGTCTCTTACATTGGTGATCAGTGGGAAGAATGTTCCTTACATTGGTGATCAGTGACAAGAATGTTCCTTGCATTGGTGATCAGTGAGAAGAATGTCCCTTACATTGGTGGCCAGTGAGAAGAATATTCCTTACATTGGTGATCAGTGAGAAGAATGCTCCTTACATTGGTAATCAGTGGGAAGAATGTTCCTTACATTGGTGATCTGTGGGAAGAATGTTCCTTACATTGGTGATCAGTGAGAAGAATGTTCCTTACATTGGTGATCAGTGAGAAGAATGTCCCTTACATTGGTGATCAGTGGGAAGAATGTTCCTTACATTGGTGATCAGTGAGAAGAATGTTCCTTACATTGGTGATCAGTGGGAAGAATGCCCCTTACATTAGTGATCAGTGGGAAGAATGTTCCCTACATTGGTGATCAGTGGGAAGAATGTTCCTTACATTGGTGATCAGTGGGAAGAATGTTCCTTACATTGGTGATCAGTGGGAAGAATGTTCCTTACATTGGTGATCAGTGGGAAGAATGTTCCTTACATTGGTGATCAGTGAGAAGAATGTTCCTTACATTGGTGATCAGTGAGAAGAATGTCCCTTACATTGGTGATCAGTGGGAAGAATGTTCCTTACATTAGTGATCAGTGGGAAGAATGTTCCTTACATTGGTGATCAGTGGGAAGAATGTTCCTTACATTAGTGATCAGTGGGAAGAATGTTCCTTACATTGGTGATCAGTGAGAAGAATGTTCCTTACATTGGTGATCAGTTAGAAGAATGTTCCTTACATTGGTGATCAGTGGGAAGAATGTTCCTTACATTGGTGATCAGTAGGGATGAGCTTCGTGTTCGAGTCGAACCCATGTTCGACTCGAACATCGGCTGTTCGGTCGTTCGCCGAATTGCGAACGATATGGGCCGTTCGCGCCAAATTCGTGTGGCGCGTCACGGCCCATAATTCACTGCGGCATCGCAGTGCATTGCTGGCTGATGATTGGCCAAGCATGCACTATGACCCGCATGCTTGGCCAATCACAGCGCCGTCAGTAGAGAGAGCTGTAATTGGCCAAAGCCAGGGTGGCTTTGGCCAATTATGGCTCAGGGGATTTAGTACACACCCCACACTATATAAGGCCGCCTGCACGGCGGCCCTGTGTAGTGTGTGTTCCGGTGTGCTGAGAGATAGAGAGAGAGAGAGACAGTGTCATTTGATTTGAGTTAGATAGATTAGGCAGAACAGTCAGTCAGTTAGCTGCACTTACAGTGTATTGTGTATATATATGCATCCCAGGTGTTGCATATATATATATACACTGTATTCAGTTTAGCTAGATCCGTTCCTGTTATCTTCTATCTAGACTATTTACATTTAGTGCAGTGTGTCCTGCTCACAGTGTTCAGCTAGATCCGTTCCTGCTATTTACATTCAGTGCAGTGCGTCCTGCTCACAGTGTTCAGCTAGATCCGTTCCTGCTATTTACATTCAGTGCAGTGCGTCCTGCTCACAGTGTTCAGCTAGATCCGTTCCTGCTATTTACATTCAGTGCAGTGCGTCCTGCTCACAGTGTTCAGCTAGATCCGTTCCTGCTATTTACATTCAGTGCAGTGCGTCCTGCTCACAGTGTTCAGCTAGATCCGTTCCTGCTATTTACATTCAGTGCAGTGCGTCCTGCTCACAGTGTTCAGCTAGATCCGTTCCTGGTATTTACATTTAGTGCAGTGCGTCCTGCTCACAGTGTTCAGCTAGATCCGTTCCTGCTATTTACATTCAGTGCAGTGCGTCCTGCTCACAGTGTTCAGCTAGATCCGTTCCTGGTATTTACATTTAGTGCAGTGCGTCCTGCTCACAGTGTTCAGCTACATCCGTTCCTGCTATTTACATTCAGTGCAGTGCGTCCTGCTCACAGTGTTCAGCTAGATCCGTTCCTGCTATTTACATTCAGTGCAGTGCGTCCTGCTCACAGTGTTCAGCTACATCCGTTCCTGCTGTTTACATTCAGTGCAGTGCGTCCTGCTCACAGTGTTCAGCTAGATCCGTTCCTGCTATTTACATTCAGTGCAGTGCGTCCTGCTCACAGTGTTCAGCTAGATCCGTTCCTGCTATTTACATTCAGTGCAGTGCGTCCTGCTCACAGTGTTCAGCTAGATCCGTTCCTGGTATTTACATTTAGTGCAGTGCGTCCTGCTCACAGTGTTCAGCTAGATCCGTTCCTGCTATTTACATTCAGTGCAGTGCGTCCTGCTCACAGTGTTCAGCTAGATCCGTTCCTGCTATATACATTTAGTGCAGTACGTCCTGCTCACAGTGTTCAGCTAGATCCGTTCCTGTTATCTTCCTACTGACAGGCAGGCTTGTCTGGTTACAGTATATAAAGCTACCTGAAGAAAATTACAGGTGTTCTTTTTGATCCTATTAGTACCACGGTCAGGCAGCTAGACTATTTACATTTAGTACAGTGTGTCCTGCTCACAGTGTTCAGCTAGATCCGTTCCTGTTATCTTCCTACTGACAGGCAGGCTTGTCTGGTTACAGTATATAAAGCTACCTTAAGAAAATTACAGGTGTTCTTTTTGATCCTATTAGTACCACGGTCAGGCAGCTAGACTATTTACATTTAGTACAGTGTGTCCTGCTCACAGTGTTCAGCTAGATCCGTTCCTGTTATCTTCCTACTGACAGGCAGGCTTGTCTGGTTACAGTATATAAATCTACCTTAAGAAAATTACAGGTGTTCTTTTTGATCCTATTAGTACCACGGTCAGGCAGCTAGCCTATTTACATTTAGTACAGTGTGTCCTGCTCACAGTGTTCAGCTAGATCCGTTCCTGTTATCTTCCTACTGACAGGCAGGCTTGTCTGGTTACAGTATATAAAGCTACCTTAAGAAAATTACAGGTGTTCTTTTTGATCCTATTAGTACCACGGTCAGGCAGCTAGACTATTTACATTCAGTGCAGTGCGTCCTGCTCACAGTGTTCAGCTAGATCCGTTCTTGCTATTTACATTCAGTGCAGTGCGTCCTGCTCACAGTGTTCAGCTAGATCCGTTCCTGGTATTTACATTTAGTGCAGTGCGTCCTGCTCACAGTGTTCAGCTAGATCCGTTCCTGCTATTTACATTCAGTGCAGTGCGTCCTGCTCACAGTGTTCAGCTAGATCCGTTCCTGGTATTTACATTTAGTGCAGTGCGTCCTGCTCACAGTGTTCAGCTAGATCCGTTCCTGCTATTTACATTCAGTGCAGTGCGTCCTGCTCACAGTGTTCAGCTAGATCCGTTCCTGGTATTTACATTTAGTGCAGTGCGTCCTGCTCACAGTGTTCAGCTACATCCGTTCCTGCTATTTACATTCAGTGCAGTGCGTCCTGCTCACAGTGTTCAGCTAGATCCGTTCCTGCTATTTACATTCAGTGCAGTGCGTCCTGCTCACAGTGTTCAGCTACATCCGTTCCTGCTGTTTACATTCAGTGCAGTGCGTCCTGCTCACAGTGTTCAGCTAGATCCGTTCCTGCTAAATACATTCAGTGCAGTGCGTCCTGCTCACAGTGTTCAGCTAGATCCGTTCCTGCTATTTACATTCAGTGCAGTGCGTCCTGCTCACAGTGTTCAGCTAGATCCGTTCCTGCTATTTACATTTAGTGCAGTGCGTCCTGCTCACAGTGTTCAGCTAGATCCGTTCCTGCTATTTACATTCAGTGCAGTGCGTCCTGCTCACAGTGTTCAGCTAGATCCGTTCCTGCTATATACATTTAGTGCAGTACGTCCTGCTCACAGTGTTCAGCTAGATCCGTTCCTGTTATCTTCCTACTGACAGGCAGGCTTGTCTGGTTACAGTATATAAAGCTACCTTAAGAAAATTACAGGTGTTCTTTTTGATCCTATTAGTACCACGGTCAGGCAGCTAGACTATTTACATTTAGTACAGTGCATCCTGCTCACAGTGTTCAGCTAGATCCGTTCGTGTTATCTTCCTACTGACAGGCAGGCTTGTCTGGTTACAGTATATAAAGCTACCTGAAGAAAATTACAGGTGTTCTATCCCAGCTTAGTGCAGCTACAGGCCATTAGTATGTCTGGAAGGCCAAGAAGGAGAGGCAGACAGTCACAAGCCAATAAGAGAGGGCAAGCAGGCTCTGTGTCTAGTGCTGGTCGTGGAGACGGTGCATCCTCATCAGCACGTGGCCATGGGACACGCTTGGCCTTTTTTTCGGCAGCTGGCCGTGTTGAGCCGCAACATGCGGAAGACTTGGTCGAGTGGATGACCAAGCCGTCCTCATCCTCCTCATCCTCTCTCACCCATGCCCAGGGTGCTTTGTCTGGCAAAGCAGCGGCCTCTTCCCTCAGCTCAATGTCATCAGTGACTCCTTCCCTAGCTCCACCATGTCCTCATGAGGATTCCCTCGAACTGTTTGACCACAGTGTTGGGTACATGCTCCAGGAGGATGCCCAGCGTTTGGAAGGCTCTGATGATGATACTGAGCTCAATGAAGGCAGTAACATGAGCACGGACAGAGGGGGTGCCCAAGAAGGACAGCAATCTGGCAGTCATGCTCCCCCTGCTGCAGCATACTGCCAGGTTTGCTCCAGTGATGAGGAGGGAGGGGATGATGAGGTCACTGACTCAACGTGGGTGCCTGATAGGAGAGAGGAGGAGGAGGAGGAGGAGGAGGAGGAGGTGGCACATCACCAACTAGGCAGGATGCCCTCCAGGGGCCAGCCTAAGGGCAGCACATTGACTGCATCACACCCCAAAGCTCCACATGTGCAGGGCGCTGCAGTCTCTGCGCGTTATTCAAAAAGTTCTTTGGTGTGGGCCTTTTTTGAGACGAGTGCATCAGATCGCACCGCTGCTATTTGCAACATATGTCTCAAGCGTATCTCGCGTGGCCAAAACATCTCCCGCTTGGGTACCACATGCTTGACCAGACATATGTTGACCTGCCATGCAGTTCGTTGGCAAGCGTATCTAAAAGACCCACACCAAAGAACAAAGACGATCTCTCCTTGCTCCTCATCAGCTGAGATTTCCAACCCCACTAGACCTTCAGTCCTCTCTGCGACCTGCAGTGAGAGGAATGAAGGTGTAGAATTAGGTGTGTCACAGCCAAGTACTTGTGGGCAATCTGCTTTTGGTACACCGACGTCAGATTGTACCAGGCAAATTTCCCTGCCCCAGCTGCTGCACCGCCGAAAGAAGTTTGCTCCCAGCCATCCACATGCCCAGCGGTTGAATGCTAGCTTGGCAAAATTGCTAGCACTTCAACTGCTGCCTTTTCAGTTCGTAGACTCTGCCCCCTTCCGTGAGTTTGTGGAATGTGCGGTTCCTCAGTGGCAGGTACCCAAACGCCACTTTTTCTCACGGAAGGCGATTCCGGCTCTCTACCGGCATGTGGAAGGCAATGTCCATGCCTCGCTGGACAGGGCGGTCAGCGGTAAGGTGCATATTACCGCTGACTCATGGTCCAGCAGGCATGGACAGGGACGTTACTTAAGTTTCACGGCGCATTGGGTGACTCTGCTGGCAGCTGGGAAGGATGCAGGACAAGGTGCAGTAGTGTTGGAGGTTGTTCCGCCACCACGCCTCCAAAATGCTGATTGTGACACACCTCTCTCCTCCACCCCCTCCTCTTCTTCTTCCTCCATGGCCTCTTCCTCGGAACCAGCGGTGCTCCGTAGGCGTTCAAGGGGCTACGCAAGTACGCAGGCCAAAAGATGCCATGCGGTGCTTGAGCTGGTGTGCTTGGGGGACAGGAGCCACACTGGGGCAGAGGTTCTGTCAGCTCTGCAGGGGCAGGTTCAGAGGTGGTTGACGCCACGCCAACTTAAGGCAGGAATGGTGGTTTGCGACAATGGCACCAACCTCCTCTCTGCCCTCCGACAGGGACAACTGACCCATGTGCCCTGTTTGGCTCACGTCCTTAACTTGGTGGTGCAGCGGTTCTTGGGCAGGTACCCGGGCTTACAGGATGTCCTGAGGCAGGCCAGGAAAGTCTCTGTGCATTTCCGCCGGTCATATAATGCCAGTGCTCGGCTGACGGACCTCCAAAAGGAGTTTAACCTGCCCAAGAACCGCCTAATCTGTGACATGCCCACCAGGTGGAACTCGACGTTGGCCATGCTGCAGCGGCTGCACACGCAGCAGAGGGCCATCAATGAGTACCTGTGCGACTATGGCACCAGGACAGGGTCAGGGGACCTTGGTTTTTTTTCCCCACGCCAGTGGGCCATGATCAGGGATGCATGCACTGTCCTGTCACCATTCGAGGAGGCCACGAGGATGGTGAGCACTGACAGTGCATGCATCAGTGACACTGTCCCCCTTGTCCACCTGTTGGAGCACACGCTGCGTGGAATAATGGACAGGGCACTTGAGGCAGAACAGAGGCAGGAAGAGGAGGACTTCCTTAGCTCTCAAGGCCCCCTTTATCCAGACAGTGTTCCTGCGTGCCCGCCGATCACACAGGAAGAGGACGAGGAGGAGGAGGAGGAGGAGGAGGAAGATTGTGTCAGTATGGAGGTGGAGCCTGGCACTCAGCATCAGCAGTCTTTAAGGGATCAGTCCCAAGGAACACATGGACTTGTACGTGGCTGGGAGGAGGTGGCTGCGGACGTTGTTGTCCTTAGTGACCCAGAGGACTCCGGACCGAATGCCTCAGCAAACCTACGCTGCATGGCCTCCCTGATCCTGCAAAGCCTGCGTAAGGATCCTCGTATTCGTGGTATCAAGGAGAAGGACCAATACTGGCTGGCAACCCTCCTTGATCTACGTTACAAGGGTAAGGTTGCGGACCTTATCTTGCCATCGCAGAGGGAGCAGAGGATGAAACATCTTCGGGAGGCCTTGCAGAAAGGTCTGTGCAACGCGTTCCCAGAGACTGGGAGGTTACAAACTCCTGTTTCTGGACAACGTGTTGCTGAGGCTTCGGTCAGTCAAAGAAGGAGCGGTGGAGAAGGTGGCCGTCTGACCGATGCGTTCAGACAATTTTTTGGTCCGCAGCCCCAAGGTATGATCGGTTCCAGCAACCATCGCCAGCGTCTGTTTTACATGGTGCAGGAATACCTAGGGGCAAGATCAGACTTGGACACCTTTCCCACCGAAAATCCTCTGGGTTACTGGGTCTTGAGGATGGATCACTGGCCAGAGCTTGCACAGTATGCAATTGAGCTACTGGCCTGTCCTGCATCCAGCGTTCTTTCGGAACGCACATTCAGTGCTGCTGGAGGCGTGGTAACCGATCACAGGGTGTGTCTGTCCACCGACTCGGTCGATCGGCTGACCTTCATAAAAATGAATCAGTCTTGGATCACCACCAGCTACCAAGCACCTGATGCAGATGTAACCGAATAATTTTTTTTGAAATCTCAGATCCCTTCAAAGACTGCCTATGCTGATGCTGAGTGACTATCCCTGAGTAATTATCCTCTTCCTCCTCAATCATCACGCTGATAGCTTGTAAGAACATTTTTGGTTCTGGGCGCCACCACCAGTGCCTAAGGCACAATTTTTCAGCCCCTGTTTAACAGGGGCGTGTAATTACAATTTTTGATGTAATACTTTGCAGCAGGGCTCGTTCCTGCATTCCAACTAGAGTGTCTGTGAGGGGTTGCAGTGTTGTGGCACCAGCACCAGTGCCTAAGACCCAATTTTTCAGCCCCTGTCTAACAGGGGCGTGTAATTACAATTTTTGATGCAATACTTTGCAGCAGGGCTTGTTCCTGCGTTTCAACTAGAGTGTCTGTGAGGGGTTGCAGTGTTGTGGCACCAGCACCAGTGCCTAAGACCCAATTTTTCTGCCCCTGTCTAACAGGGGCGTGTAATTACAATTTTTGATGCAATACTTTGCAGCAGGGCTCGTTCCTGCGTTCCAACTAGAGTGTCTGTGAGGGGTTGCAGTGTTGTGGCACCAGCACCAGTGCCTAAGGCCTAATTTTTCAGCTCCTGTTCAACAGGGGCATGTAATTACAATTCTTGATCTAATATTTCACAGCAGGGCCCTGTGAGGGCTTACAGTGTTTTGGCCACAGCAACACCTAAGGCCCAAATTTCTGCTGAGTATATAGGGCAGGACCCTACTTTCAAACATCTAACTTACAAACGACTCCTACTTGCAAACGGAAGGAGACAACAGGAAGTGAGATGAAATCTACCCCTAAGGAAGGGAAATTCTCTCCTGTAAGAGTTAATATGGGAAAACAATTTCTCCTTTCCACTGATGCTTTCCAATCCTTGTTCCACAAAAAAAACCAAATTTTCAAAAAACATTTTTCATTGGGACAAAAAAGTGAGGTGAAATCTTCTGAAGAGGAGGAAAGACGCAAAACAAATGTCACAGGGGTGATAACCCTTCCCTATGTTTTCCAAAAAGCTTAGAAAAGATTTTTTGGCTGGAGCTAAACACATTAAAAATGTTCAAAATTACAAACAGATTCTACTTAACAACAAACCTACAGTCCCTGTCTTGTTTGCACCGCCTGAATACTGCTGTTCAGAGTATATAGGGACCTTTCCTTATTTTAATTTGGGTGCGGGGTTCCCCTTAATATCCATACAAGACCCAAAGGGCCTGGTAATGGACTGGGGGGTACCCATGCCGTTTGTCTCACTGATTTTCATCCATATTGCCATGACCCGACATGACATTAAACCCGCAAGCAGTTTTAAATGAGATTTTTTCCTTTAAAAATGACATTTGGTGCAGGGACTGTTCTAAACATGGGAAACACGCGTCACTTTACAGGCATACTATAGACACCCCCCAGGTACGATATTTAAAGGAATATTTCACTTTTTTTTTTTTACTTTAAGCATCATTAAAATCACTGCTCCCGAAAAAACGGCCGTTTTTAAAAGTTTTTTTTGCATTGATACATGTCCCCTGGGGTAGGACCCGGGTCCCCAAACCCTTTTTAGGACAATACCATGCAAATTAGCCTTTAAAATGAGCACTTTTGATTTCGAACGTTCGAGTCCCATAGACGTCAATGGGGTTCTAACGTTCGTGCGAACTTGCGGTCCGTTCGCGGGTTCTGGTGCGAACCGAACCGGGGGGTGTTCGGCTCATCCCTAGTGATCAGTGAGAAGAATGTTCCTTACATTGGTGATCAGTGGGAAGAATGTTCCTTACATTAGTGATCAGTGGGAAGAATGTCCCTTACATTGGTGATCAGTGAGAAGAATGTTCCTTACATTGGTGATCAGTGGGAAGAATGTTCCTTACATTGGTGATCAGTGGGAAGAATGTTCCTTACATTGGTGATCAGTGGGAAGAATGTTCCTTACATTGGTGATCAGTGGGAAGAATGTCCCTTACATTGGTGATCAGTGAGAAGAATGTTCCTTACATTAGTGATCATTGGGAAGAATGTTCCTTACATTGGTGATCAGTGGGAAGAATGTTCCTTACATTGGTGATCAGTGAGAAGAATGTTCCTTACATTGGTGATCAGTGAGAAGAATGTTCCTTACATTGGTGATCAGTGGGAAGAATGTTCCTTACATTGGTGATCAGTGGGAAGAATGTCCCTTACATTGGTGATCAGTGAGAAGAATGTTCCTTACATTGGTGATCAGTGGGTAGAATGTACCTTACATTGGTGATCAGTGAGAAGAATGTTCCTTACATTGGTGATCAGTGAGAAGAATGTTCCTTACATTGGTGATCAGTGAGAAGAATGTTCCTTACATTGGTGATCAGTGAGAAGAATGTTCCTTACATTGGTGATCAGTGAGAAGAATGTTCCTTACATTGGTGATCAGTGAGAAGAATGTTCCTTACATTGGTGATCAGTGAGAAGAATGTTCCTTACATTGGTGATCAGTGAGAAGAATGTTCCTTACATTGGTGATCAGTGGGAAGAATGTTTCTTACATTGGTTTTCAGTGGGAAGAATATTCCTTACATTGGTGATCAGTGAGAAGAATGTTCCTTACATTGGTGATCAGTGAGAAGAATGTTCCTTACATTGGTGATCAGTGAGAAGAATGCTCCTTACATTGGTGATCAGTGAGAAGAATGTCCCTTACATTGGTGATCAGTGGGAAGAATGTTCCTTACATTGGTGATCAGTGAGAAGAATGTTCCTTACATTGGTGATCAGTGAGAAGAATGTTCCTTACATTGGTTTTCAGTGGGAAGAATGTTCCTTACATTGGTGATCAGTGAGAAGAATGTTTCTTACATTGGTGATCTGTGAGAAGAATGTTCCTTACATTGGTGATCAGTGAGAAGAATGTTCCTTACATTGGTGATCAGTGAGAAGAATGTTCCTTACATTGGTGATCAGTGAGAAGAATGTTTCTTACATTGGTGATCAGTGAGAAGAATGTTCCTTACATTGGTGATCAGTGAGAAGAATGTTCCTTACATTGGTGATCAGTGAGAAGAATGTTCCTTACATTGGAGATCAGTGAAAAGAATGTTTCTTACATTGGTTTTCAGTGGGAAGAATGCTCCTTACATTGGTGATCAGTGGGAAGAATGTTCCTTACATTGGAGATCAGTGAAAAGAATGTTTCTTACATTGGTTTTCAGTGGGAAGAATGTTCCTTACATTGGTTTTCAGTGGGAAGAATGTTCCTTACATTGGTGATCAGTGAGAAGAATGTTTCTTACATTGGTGATCTGTGAGAAGAATGTTCCTTACATTGGTGATCAGTGAGAAGAATGTTTCTTACATTGGTGATCAGTGAGAAGAATGTTCCTTACATTGGTGATCAGTGAGAAGAATGTTCCTTACATTGGTGATCAGTGAGAAGAATGCTCCTTACATTGGTGATCAGTGAGAAGAATGTCCCTTACATTGGTGATCAGTGGGAAGAATGTTCCTTACATTGGTGATCAGTGAGAAGAATGTTCCTTACATTGGTGATCAGTGAGAAGAATGTTCCTTACATTGGTTTTCAGTGGGAAGAATGTTCCTTACATTGGTGATCAGTGAGAAGAATGTTCCTTACATTGGTGATCAGTGGGAAGAATGTTCCTCACATTGGAGGTCAGTGGGAAGAATGTTCCTTACATTGGTGATCAGTGAGAAGAATGTTCCTTACATTGGTGATCAGTGAGAAGAATGTCCCTTACATTGGTGATCAGTGGGAAGAATGCTCCTTACATTGGTGATCAGTGGGAAGAATGTTCCTTACATTGGTGATCAGTGAGAAGAATGTTCCTTACATTGGTGATCAGTGGGAAGAATGTTCCTTACATTGGAGGTCAGTGAGAAGAATGTTCCTTACATTGGTGATCAGTGAGAAGAATGCACCTTAAAGTTGTCAGAATGCCATCCTTACAGATCGCTATAATGATCATTGGTGTCATCCAATTGACTTTACCGGGTGATATTGGCCCTGGAACTATGCAGACATAATAATCTGGGAGGTCAATTAGCCACAGTTCAAGGAACCCCCAGCAAACACTAGAAGATACCTAGATTACCATGGAACTCTGGTTGAGAACGACTGGGCTAGATAATGCTGGGTATCGCCCCAACCAGGAAATGAGGTGGGGCTCTATCTGACTTCTAATGCACATCGTGAGAAGCTCACAGTGTGCAGTGAAATCAGAGTAAGCCATTTCAGTCCAGGAGAGGAGCCTTTACAACCGTTCGAGACAGAAGATAAGGAGTTCCACTTTAAACCGACTTATTTTCAGCTTCCAACTTTTCTGTCTGAATGATGAGCATTCATCTATTCGTTCTTTTCCAAAACTTTTCTCTCTTTTTTTTTTTGGTCTTCTCGGTCTATAAATATCCGGGGTACATTCGGATAGCAGAGAGTTAGGGAGTCAGGCCCGCCCGCTGGGTAAAGGTTTGCGCCGTTCCCTCCCACACTTTCTTCCTGAAGGATCTCTGTCAGCTGTGAACGGAAAGCCGGCTTTCAGAGAATCTTTCAAACTTGTAGCATCTGAGGGGTCCATCTGGCAGCACGGAGACAGAGAGAGAGAAGAAAGAAGTACGCTGCAGAATTTTTTGGAGATTTAGACGCCAGATGAGCGGTGAGCGCGGCTGACGGAGAACAGGGAGAGACTCGCATTATCCTGCCCCGCTAATCTTTACTTCATGTGCACCAAGACTGATGTCCCTCCAATTTGCACGACAACTTCGTTAATTCTCTTTGAAATTTTTAATGACGCCGATATTCCCCTTTGTAGAGCCGGCTAATGCGTGTCGGTAACCCCACTTGTGCCGGTGCCACCGCGCTCGGCGAAATCTGCCTATCGATAGCTGGATGTACGGTGTGTTTTAATGTGAATGCGGTAATATTTATCATGCATGCACGCCGGGCCGCGCTGATTAATGGAAAGAGAAGCCGAGCGCACATGGACGCTCTTCTCAGTAATCAACTGACTGGAACCATCCTGCTTAATGCAGATGAGTGTCTGCAATGAAATGTATTTGCTGTCAGCAAGCTGGACAATTCTATAGGTATGAGGGGGGGGGGTCTGTAGAGAAATGTTTTCACTTAACGGCTTGCCAACAGAGCCAATTTCTTCATTCTTCACACACATGATAAAATCTGCTTTTTTTTTTTGCTAGGAAATTCCATCAACGTTATACACTATATTGTCAAAAGTATTGGGACGCCTGCCTTTACACGCACGTGAATTTAACCATTTGCTTACCGGGCATTTAAACCCCCCCATCCTGTCCAGACAAATTTTCAGCTTTCAGCGCTGAATGACAATTGCGCGGTCATACAACACTGTACCCAAATTACATTTTTCTTTCTTTCTTTTGGTGGTATTTGATCACCTCTGCGGTTTTTATTTTTTGTTAAAAAAATTTTAAAAGACCACATTTTTTTTAAAGAAATGTATTTTTTTTATAGTTTGTTATAAAATTTTGCAAACAGGTAATTTTTCTCCTTCATTGACGTACGCTGATGAGGCTGCACTGATGGGCACCGATAGGTGGCAGTGATGGGCACTGATGGGTGGCAATAATGGGCACTGGTAGGTTACATTGATAGGGAGCACTGCTAGATGGCACTGATTGGCACCACTGGTGAGCATTGATAGGTAGCACTTGTGGGCATTGATAGGTGGCACTCGTGGGCATTGATAGGTGGCACTGGTGGGCACTGTGGGAACTGGCAGGGGGTACTGGTGGGCACAGATGAGGCAGAATTGCCTCTTCCTCTTCGGGACCGATGTCCCTTGCACATAAGCCAGTGATCGGCTTTTTTTTTCTCCTCACGCTGCCAGCTGCCAAGGATATATATACACATGACAATATCATATTAACAAACATCTATAATTCATAGTTGTACATACACTAACCATATACATTGCATAAACATTCAGAGTATCTTGCATCCAATTAAAAACACTAAGAACAAACTATAGCCAGAAGTCCACCCAAATTCCGGTCCAAAAAGACAAGGCTACAACTCAAGGTGCATCCATGCCCAAAAGAGGTCACTCACAAAGGGCGTCCTGGGGAGACCCTCTGATTATCCTTGGTATGTGGTCAGGACAGTCAAGTTCCTCCACCCCAAACTTGCTCATCCATGTCTTTATGGACCTTGCTTTGTGCACTGGTGGGCAGTCATGTTGGAACAGGAAGGGGCCGTCCCCAAACTGTTCCCACAAAATTGGGAGCATGAAATTGGAACTAAGGGGCCAAGAACAACCCCTAAAATTCAACCCCCACACCATAATCCCCCCTCTACCAAATGCTTTGGACCAGTGCACAAAGAAAGGTCCATAAAGACACGGATGGGCAGTTTGGGATGGAGGAACTTTTGACAATATAGTCAGTGGGAAGGCAAGCCCACAAGGTTTAGGAGTAGATGTCCTCATTTTTTGACTGGCCTGTCCTCAACCCGATAGAACACCTTTAGGATGAATTAGAGCGGAGACTGCGAGCCAGGACTTCTGATTCAACATCCAGCGCCTGACCTCACAAATGTGCTTCTGGAAGAATGGTCAAACATTCCCATAGACACCCTCCTAAACCTTGTGGACGGCCTTCACAGAAGAGTTGAAGCTGTAATAGCTGCAAAGGGCGGGCCAACTCAATATTGAACCCTACGGACTAAGACTGGGATGCCATTAAAGTTCATGTGTGTGTAAAGGCAATGGGAATTTTTCTACCTAGTATTTAATTGTCTATGTATAGATAGCATCTGGTCCAGGACTGGTGTATGTTCTTCTGATTGTATTTTTTTCTTTCTTTTTTTTTTTACTGCTGTTTGAAAACAATAAACAGAATTTTCCAAAAAAAAAAGGATATGTAAGGGGCAGGGAGGAGATGGTTATAAAATTAGGAAGACCCAGAGGAAGAACAGACAGCAAGGTTAGCAGTTAGGCCCTCTTGATAACAGTGTATGGGAAGTGGATGGAGGGCGTGTGGGTCATGTAATTTTGTCACAGCATCGGAATCTAAAAGCCCCCTTTAACAAGGGGACCCCCAGATCCTGGCCTCCCCCATATGTGAATTGGTATCGGGGACATTGTACCCCTACCATTTCACAAAAAAAGTGTCAAAAATAGTAAAAAGGACAGGAGACACTTTGGGACAAGTCCTTTATTAAAAAATAAAAAAATAAAAATGTCCCAACAGCTGTTATATAGCTGAGGGCGGGGCCACTCGGTGAAGTAAACAGGTGATCCCGCCTTCCTCTGACGTCACGTAGCGTCAGAGGGGGCGGGGTCACCCATTTATATAATAGCTGTCATCGAGAAGAAGCGTCACTCGGCAGGAGCGTCCCATGGAGGCGGAGCTGTGCTGCTTTTTTTTTTCTTTTTTCGGCTCGTGGATTTATATCACAGGACATTTTTATTTTTTAATAAAGGACTTATCCCAAAGCGCCTCCTGTCTTTTTTACTATTTTTGACACTTTTTTTGTGAATTGGTAGGGGTATAATGTACCCGTTACCAATTCACATGGGGGGGCGGGGTCTGGGGGTCCCCTTGTTAAAGGGGGCTTCCAGGTTTCGATAAGCCCCCCACCTGCAGACCCCCACAACCACCGGGCAAGGGTTGTGGGGATGAGGCCCTTTTCCCCATCAACATGGAGACAAGGTGCTTTGGGGACCCCAAAGCATCCTCCCCATGTTGAGGGCATGTGGCCTGATACGGTTTAGGAGGGGGGGCGCTCTCTCGTCCCCTCTTTTCCTGCGGCCTGCCAGGTTGCGTGCTCGGATAAGGGTCTGGTTTGGATTTGGGGGGGACCCCTACGCCATTTTTTTTTACATTTTGGCACAGGGTTCCCCTTAAAATCCACACCAGACCTGAAGTGTCTGGTATGGATTTTGGGGGGGGACCCCTACGCCATTTTTTTTACATTTTGGCACAGGGTTCCCCTTAAAATCCATACCAGACCTGAAGTGTCTGGTATGGATTTTGGGGGGGGGCCCTACACCATTTTTTTTTAAAATTTGGTGCAGGTTTCCCCTTCATATCCATACCAGACCTGAAGGGCCTAGTATAGATTTTGGGGGGACCTCCGCGCAATTAAAAAAAAAAAAAATTAAATCTTGGTTCGGTGTTCCCCTTAATATTTATACCAGACCCAAAGGGCCTGGTAATGGACTGGGTGTGGATCCCATGCTCTTTTTTTCAATGAGTTTTATCTGTATTGCCGAGACCCAACAATTCATTACAGTCGTGATCAGTTTTAAATGACCTTTATTTCTTTAGAAATGTCATTTTGTGCAGGGACTGTTCTAAACACGGGAAAACTGTGCCACTTTACAGGCATACTATAGACACCCCCCCAGGCACGATATTTAAAGGAATATTTCACTTTTATTGTTTCACCTTAAGCATTATTAAAATCACTGCTCCCGAAAAAACAGCCATATTTAAAACTTTTTTTTTGCATTGATACATGTCCCCTGGGGCAGGACCCGGGTCCCCAAACACTTTTTATGACAATAACTTGCATATAACCTTTAAAATTCGCACTTTTGATTTTTCATGTTCGTGTCCTATAGACTTTAATGGGGTTTGTGTGTTTGTCTGAATTTTTTGCCTGTTTGTATGTTCTGCTGAGAACCGAACCGGGGGGTGTTTGGCTTATCCTTACTGGGCAAGTCAGAGCCCACTGAATGAGTACTAATGACCCTGGGAGCGAGAGATTGGTGTTAGGTATCTGGAGCCCAACACAGTGGTGTTCCCAAACAGAGGAATATTAAGGGAAGATGGCTTAACAGTGATGTGTAATGTGGAGCTTTCACATTTGACTGCTGTGGACCGTCCACTGGATGTGATTGGCAAGTATGCCAAGTGGCATCGGATAGTATGTCGATGTGATGTGTCACTGCCATCGTTCAAGTAAAATAATAAAGTGTGAAATTAAAATAATTCTGCGGACATCCCTTTTATCGTGAATATGAAGAATAATGGCCAGGGCTGTCCTGAGAAGGCCTATGGCAAGGAGTTGGGCACAATATGGCGAAGCCTAACACACTACCAGCAATGGGTTGTTTTCCCATCCAAGAAGAAGTGGGGTGAGGACTCAGCCAACCAGAAACCCCCTTACGTTAGTATCTTGTAATTTATAAAGGCTGTGGACAGTTCGGGCCAAGCTAAAGTACAGCCTGAACACCACCAGTTCACCCGTTTGGTGAACACACGAATTTGCAGGACCCGCAGGGCCTGATATAGACTCAGGGGGGGGACCCCACACTGTTTTTTTTTTTATTATTTTTTTTTTTTAAATAGCCAGGTGCCGGCAATTGCAACCGCAAGTCAATTTAAATGCGATTTGACATTTTCTTTAGAAATAAAAATTTTGCTGCAGCAGGTTCTATACATGCTACAGATGCACCACTTTACAGGCAGTCTTAGGGGACCACCCGAGGCACTATATTTAGAGGATTTTTTTTTATTTTTATTGTTTCACTTTAAGCATCACTAAAATCACTGCTCCTTTAAAAACAATATTTTTTTAAAAACATTTTTGCATTGATACATGTCCCCCAGGGCAGTACTCAGACCCCTTTACCCCTTTTTTTATGGTCAATTACTTGCATATAAGCCTTCAAAATGGGGACTTTTGATATCTCATGTTCGGCTCCCATAGACTTCAATGGAGCTTGTGGTTCGGGGGCAAAACTTTTCCCCTGTTCAGGAGTTCTGCTGCAAATCGAACAGGGGGGGGGGGTGTTCGGCCCATCTCTATTCATAAAAAGGATATCGGGGAACTGGAGAAAGTGTAGAGAAGGGCAACCAAACTGATAAGAGGCATGGAGGAGATCAGATATGAGGAAAGATTAGAGGAACTGAATTTATTCTCTCTTGTGATTAGGAGATTAAGGGGGGCATACGATCACCATGTATAAATATATAAGGGGGGGATATGATCACCATGTGTAAATATAAAAGGGGGGATATGATCACCATGTGTAAATACATAAGGGGGGATATGATCACCATGTGTAAATACATAAGGGGGGATATGATCTCCATGTATAAATACATAAGGGGGGATATGATCTCCATGTATAAATACATAAGGGGGGGGGGATATGATCTCCATATATAAATACATAAGGGGGATATGATCTCTATGTATAAATACATAAGGGGGATATGATCTCCATCTATAAATACATAAGGATTGTATGATTTGGTTTCCCTTTTATTGGTTGAACTGGATGGACTTTTGTCTTTTTTCAACCAGACTATGTAACTATACTGTATATGATGTTTTTAATGTGTTTAGTTTTGATGTTCAATGTCACTCTGCCCCCCTCAGCCCTACTGGGGTCATGCATTAGAGTCAATGGGGAAGAGAAGGTTGTTTTTGGTGACCTTTTTATGGGGAAATGGGCTTTAAATATCTCCACGGGGTTAGGAACGAACGATTTTCGCCACAAGGAAAACTGGAGGTGAGGTCAGCAGAGGCGCCTGTAGTAAAAGCAGTAAAAGAAGATACCTTAAGGGGATATCTTCAAAAAGATAATTACTTGGCATACAGCAGTAAAAAAAATGGATAGGTGTAAACAACAAAGAAAAAAGGAAATAAGATAAAGTATAGTTTAAAAACATATCAAGTATAAAGATAACTGTTGCCATATAAGATTTAGAATTAATTAATCATGTTTGTATTATATTAAGAGCTAATAAATAAGTACAAACATATAAATATAATATTTTTTGGAAAATACCCCCATTATAGTTGTATATTTTATGATGGTGTGCTATTACTTCCAGTGTGTATGTTTAACCTTTTAGATATATGGATGTGGTGCAATAACTGAAACAGCTCGAAAGTAGTGTAGTCATGCAACACTGTACATAAATACAATTTATGTCCTTTTTTTTCCCCCCACAAATAGAGCTTTATTTTGGTTGTATTTATTCACCTCTGCATTTTTTTATTTTTTTATGCTATAAACAAAAAGACAGACAATTTTGGAAAAAACAAAACAAAAAAAAACACAATACTTTTTACTTTCTGCTATAAAACATATACAATAAAAAAAATATTAAAAATGTAATTTATTTATACATTTAGGCAAATATGTATTTTGCTACATTTTCTTGGTAAAAAAAAAAAATTGAAATAAGTTTATATTGATTGGTTTGCACAAAAGTTATAGCGTCTACAAATTAGTATTATTATTATTTTTTTGTAATATTTTTTACTTTTTGCTACTAAACATATCCACTAAAAAAATGTAAAAATGTAATTTATTTATAAATTTAGGCAAATATGAATTTTGCTACATGTTTTTAGTAAAAAAAAAAAAATCCCAATAAGTGTGTATTGGTGGTTTGCGTCTACAAATTATTCTTTTTTTTTTTTTTTTTTTGTTGGAAAAAAAAAATATTTTTTACTTTTTGCTATAAAACATATCCAATTAAAGAAATTTAAAAAATCTAACATTATTTCAATATGTATTCTGCTACATGTCTTTGGTGAAAAAAAAAATCCCAATAAGTGTATATTGATTGGTTTGCACAAAAGTTATAGCGTCTACAAATTATTCATTTAAAAAAAAATATATATTTTTTACTTTTTGCTATAAAACATATCCAATTGAAGAAATTTAAAAAAAATCTAACATTATTTCAATATGTATTCTGCTACATGTCTTTGGTGAAAAAAAAAAATCCCAAATATGACTGATCATGCCAAAAAACTGCCTTTTATTTAAGGATAGCGATCACATGAAGCCATTTATTATCACATAGTTTTTTTTTAATCCTTTTAAAATCATAATGATAACAGAAATCACCCAAATAGCCCTGATAAAAAGTTTACATACCCTGGAATGTTTGGCCTTTGGTACAGACACTGAAGGTGGCACACACAGGTTAAAATGGCAATTAAAGGTTAATTTCCCACATTTGTGGCTGTTTCTTTGTATCCCAAACAATTCCTGTGGCAGTTGTGGCTGAAATCATTCTTCGTCTACCCGGACCTTGTCTTGGTATCAAAAGAGCCCCGAATTTTCCACTTCTTATTAGATGATTGAACAGTACTGACTGGCATATTCAAGACTTTAGATATCTTTTTATATCCTTTTCCATCTTTGTAAAGTTTCATTACCTTGTTACGCAGATCTTTTGACTGTTCTCTTCTACCTCCTCATAGCTCGGTGTCTAGCCTGCTTAGTGCATCCATGTGAGAGCCAACAAACTCATTGACTATTTATACACAGACACTAATTGTGATTTAAAAAGCCACAAATGTGGGAAATGTACCTTTTAATTGCCATTTTAACCTGTGTGTGCCACCTTCTGTGTCCAAACCAAGGCCAAACATTCCAGGGTGTGTAAACTTTTTATAAGGGCCGTTTGGGTGATTTCTATTATCGTTATGATTTAAAAAGGATCCAAAAAAACGATGTGATAATAAATGGCTTCATGTGATCGCTATCCTTAAATAAAAAGACAGTTTTTTTGGCATGATCAGTCATATTTTCAATATTAATGCCAAAATGTCACAATTTATGCCAGGGTGTGCAAACTTTTAAGCTCAACTGTATATAAAACTATATTATACAGGATTATACAGGATTTATATAGCGCCAACAGTTTACGCAGCGCTTTACAACATAAGGACAAACAGTAGATTTACAATACAGATTAATACAGTAGGACTCAGACAGCCTTGCTCCTTAGAGCTTACAATCTAAGAGGGAGGGCAAGTGATACAAAAGGTAATAACTGTGGGGGATGGGCTGACAGAGAGAATAGATGTACAGTTGTTAGGTGGAGGCCGGACACAGAGAAGCGCAGGAGGCGAGCATGGGAGGAGGAGACAAGGAAGCTAGAGGGCAATAGACACTATATTGTCAAATGTCCCTCCACCCCAAACTGGCTCATCCATGTCTTTATGGATCTTGCTTTGTGCCGTGGTCCAAATCATTTGGTGGAGGGGGGATTATGGTGTGGGGTTGTTTTTCAGGGGTTGGGCTTGGCCCCTTAGTTCCAGTGAAGGGAACTCTTAAGGCGTCAGCATACCAAGACATTTTGGACAATTTCATGGTCCCAACTTTGTGGGATCAAGTTTGGGGGATGGCCCCTTCCTGTTCCAACATGACTGCCCACCAGTGCACAAAGCAAGGTCCATAAAGACATGGATGAGCGAGTTTGGGGTGGAGGAACTTGACTGGTCCTGACCTCAACCCGATTCATCCTAAAGGTGTTCTATCAGGTTGAGGACAGGCCAGTCAAAAAATGAGGACATCTACTCCTACACCTTGTGGACTCGCCTTCCCACTGACTATATTGTCAAAAGTTCCTCCATCCCAAACTCGCTCATCCGTGTCTTTATGGACCTTGCTTTGTGCGCTGGTCCAAATCATTTGGTGGAGGGGGGATTATGGTGTGGGGTTGCATTCTAGGGGTTGGGCTTGGGCCCTTAGTTGCAATTTCATGCTCCCAACTTTGTGGGAACAGTTTGGGGACGGTCCCTTCCTGTTCCAACATGACTGCGCACCAGTGCACAAAGCAAGGTCCATAAAGCCATGGATGAGCGAGTTTGGGGTGGAGGAACTTGACTGTCCTGCACAGAGTCCTGACCTCAACCCGATAGAACACCTTTGGGATGAATTAGAGAGGAGACTGTGAGCCAGAACTTCTCATCCAACATCAGTGCCTGACCTCACAAATGTTCTTCTGGAAGAATGGTCAAACCTTCCCACAGACACACTCCTAAACCTTGTGGACGGCCTTCCCAGAAGAGTTGAAGCTGTTATAGCTACAAAGGGTGGAGCCAACTCAATATTGAAAAAAACAATGTTAGTACAGCACAATAATATGAGGAAAAAAGTCCATTTCAAAATATAGGGACTCAGGTGTCCAAAATGAAGAATGGCAAGTTCCCTCGTGATGGAAAAGGAAATAAATTCTCCAGTGGTAAGTCGGTGACAATATCCTCCACCACAGACAAACAGATGCTCTTACCGGATCAGGTGGACCTCTCATTATAGGAGGTCAGAAACGCATATATCCACTGAGAGATGACGGCACACTCCAATGCAGCTGTGGGGGTCCCCAATCCAACACCATGAGACACCGATCCAGCAGTGAGATGCAGCGGCATTGGTTCCCAAAGCGGCAATAATAATGTGGAGACGCAACGGTCCCAAAAAAAGAAAAAAAAACGCTCTAAGTGTACTCCATAGGTTTATTCAAGTGAGTAAAAAGCATAAAATATGGCGCTAACAAGCGCACCCAATAAAAATATCACTGAAAAGTTTCAATGGATAAAAAGGCATGTACGTATGCGGCGTTATGTCCAATAGGACTTCGTCAGCAAGGGTGGAGCTAGTGAGTCACCCAGAAGCCTTAAATAGAGTGCTATGACTCACTAGCTCCACCCTCGCTGACGAAGTCCTATTGGACGTAACGCCACGTACGTGGAGGGAGCTTATTTCAATGGATAAAAAGGCATGTTTTCATGCAAACAGCTGAGAGATGGCAGCGGGTGCATAGTATAAGCTCCCTCCCCGTACGCGGCGTTACGTCCAATAGGACTTCGTCAGCGAGGGTGGAGCTAATGAGTCATAGCACTCTATTTAAGGCTTCTGGGTGACTCACTAGCTCCACCCTCGCTGACGAAGTCCTATTGGACGTAACGCCGCATATGTACATGCCTTTTTATCCATTGAAACTTTCCTCATATTATTGCGCTGCACTAACATTGTTTTATTGATTGTTTATAGGCTTTGTGATTACCTATAGTGTTCAGCTTGCATCCATTCATTTCACCTATTTGTTTGTGCTGATTGCTTCCTGTTTATACAACTCAATATTGAACCCTGCGGACTAAAACTGGGATGCCATTAAAGTTCATGTGCGTGTAAAGGCAGGTGTCCCGATAATATATATATATATATATATATATTCATATACTGTATATACACATACTCAGTGATTACCTACAAAACTGCCATAATAATTTAACTTAAAAGCTATTTCTAAGTTTCTTATAAATCAATAACTATTAATCACCTATATTACACCACAGGCAAAATCTTATCCTACACGATTATTAAAATAAAACTAGATACATAAATATAATTCTTATGGAAACCGTGATAACATGATGAGAATTTATAATTGATTTCTCTAGATATAAACGTATGCTTAATGTATACATTTATCATTAAGTAGGAGAGGACTGTATATATAAAATATATCATGGGGTGAATTACTTAAGGTTAGATAGTAGATACAATTATTGTGTATTATTCATTTCTTTATATATCTATTCAATGATTCAATAATAGAAATCCATTAGTTGGATGGAAGTTGGGTTCACACAGCAGCACGCTCACAGCAGGAGTCTGGTGAGTCTCCATTCACCGTTTCAGGTCTGATTTCAGCCCAAATTTTGTGCTGATTTTGCAGTGGCGCCGCTATGGGGGGGTGCGGGTCGCACCCGGGTGACGTCCACCAGAGGGGTGACACCAGGGCTTTTTTTTCGCATACCTCCGACGCTAGCTCTGTGCTTTCAGCTCTTCAGTCCAGGGACTCTCCCACGCCAGCACCTTTCATCTCTTACCACCATGAGCCATGGAATGAGCAGATACCATTCTACCAAGCATGAGGCATAAAAAAATGCTCCATAAACCACATAACACAACTCTGGAATGATCATAAAACTGTGCCCTGCAGAGGCGCACCAGCAGTGTGCAGCAGCACAGACTCAAATACTCGCAACGCCAACACTGCTGCCTTCAGCTTCTCTGTTCCGCCTGCTCGGCCCCTGGCCGGTGTGATAGGAACGCTCCGCCGCCATGGACATCGTCCCTTGACTTCAATTGGCCACGCTGCACAGCTTTTGCCAGACCCGCCCGAGCCGCCCCCCCTCTGCACTTGGAGAGTCTGCAGGCTCCCCTCTCAGGGGCTCCAGGTCCACCATGTCTTCCTGCTCAGTTTCCAAACTGGTCGACCAACCGCCCATCACTTGCCTCTGCCATGTGCAACATGTCCATTGGTGCCAGCTATGCTCTGTGCACCAGAATTAGCCTACCATGCCACCAGGTTCCAGCTTTGACTTTATCCTTCTGTCTGCAGCTATTCAAAGATGTTCACACCCTGGGAGAGGTCCCTCTACCAGCCTATAATTGTAATAGTGCCCTTGCGTACCAGCGTGCCCACATGCATTGCATCCCCCTCTAGGTGACACTCCGGGCACAGATCTTCTTCACAAGGCTCACATAGCCCTCACTGCTGGGAGCTGTCCACTCTGGTGCTGGTGCTGAACTGCGAGATCTACCTTCCCGATGTGTGGCTTTGCTCTTTTGAAATTTTGCACCCCTCCTATGGCCCCACCCATGCTACACCACCTACCCACAGTCGATGTAAACCCCAATTAAACAACATTTAGTTGCAAAAAGCATGGCTTATTAAAAATAATTGCTGGGTCATATTTGTACTATTTTTACTTTTTTCATCCATTGTAGCAATACTTGCAATTGGGTTCGGCATAGTCCATTGTTGTCTCCAATGGAGGGCATGTGACAGGGTGACAATGCAATTGCACAGTCAGTAGACATTTGTCACCCCATAACAGGAATACCTGAACAAGAACCTCCATGGCAGGATCACCTGGTGTTCTCTTAACCACTTCAATGCCGGGCACTTAAACCCCCCTCCTGCAAAGACCTATTTTCAGCTTTCAGTGCTGACACTCTTTGAACGACAATTGCGCAGTCATACAACACTGTCCACAAATGAAATTGTTATTGTTTTTTTCCCACAGATAGAGCTTTCTTTTGGGGGTATTTAATTGCTGCAGTTTTTTTTTTTTTTTTGCTAAATAAAACAAAAAGGGACCGAAATTTTGAAAAAATAAAAACAAAGCTGTTTCATAGTTTGTTATAAAATTTTGAAAATATGTAATTTTTTCTCCTTCACTGATGTGCGCTGATAAGGCTGCACTGATGGGCACTGATAGGCACTGATAAGGCAGCAATAATGGGCACTGATAGGTGGCACTGATAAGCACTGATGAAGTGGCACTGATAGGTGGCACTGATGGACACTGATGGTTGGCACTGATGGGTGGCACTGAAGGGCACTGATAGGTGGCACTGATAAGCGGCACTGATAGGTGGCATTGATGGGCACTGATGATCACTGTTGGGTGGAACTGATGGGAACTGGTAGGTGACACTGATAGGCAGCACTGATTTGTGGCACTGATTATTAGACACTGATGGGCATTAATTGGCAGCACTGGTGGGCACTGATGGGTGGCACTGTGGGCACTGGTAGGTGGCACTGGTGGATACTGATAGGTGGCACTGGTAGGTGGCACAGTGGGCACTGGCAGGTGACACTGGTGGGCACAGCCACGGCTTTCTGAGTGAGGGACCGATGTCCCTCTGACAGAAGCCGGTGATCGGCTTTTAGCATGAGGGGAAAAAAATACCGATTACCGAGCTTCTATTTACATCACGTGATCAGCCATCATTGGCGGACAGCAGATCGTGATCGACCCCTTACTCCGATCTGTGATCAGCCGAGTCTCACAGACTCGGTGATCACAGAGCGTGCCGCATGCGACTGCGCATGCTCGGGAGGACGTCCACGGACGCCCTCCCGGCAATTAAGGCCCACGCTGCAGCCGTTAAATGTATTTTATTTAATACAAGCCATGCCAATACCCAAACAGGACTTGATGTCATTGTTTTGAAGTACAAGGAGCCAATAGGGTGCGCTCAAGAGCTCACGCGTTAACAGAGATCATGCTGATAGTAGGAGAGAGCCAAGACTGTTGCTTCTCCTTTTACCGTCCAGTTGCAGACAGGGGGAGAGAGAAAATCTTTAAGTGGTAATTAAAATTAACCTTCACCCATATATTCAACATTCTGTCCTATTCCCCCACCCCCAATCACTGCCCCCCCCCACTTCTGGATTCCTCACCTAGACAAGGATTATTATTGTACAGGATTTACAGTGGGGACAGAAACTATTCAGACCCCCTAAAATTTTTCACTCTGTTATTTTGCAGCCATTTGCTAAAATCATTTAAGTTCATTTTTTTCCTCATTATTGTACACACAGCACCCCATATTGTACACACAGCACCCCATATTGTACACACAGCGCCCCATATTGTACACACAGCACCCCATATTGTACACACAGCACCCTATATTGTACACACAGCACCCCATATTGTACACACAACACCCCATATTGTACACACAGCACCCCATATTGTACACACAGCCCCCCATATTGTACACAGCACCCCATATTGTACACACAGCACCCCATATTGTACACACAGCACCCCATATTGTACACACAGCCCCCCATATTGTACACAGCACCCCATATTGTACACACAGCACCCCGTATTGTACACACAGCACCCCATATTGTACACACAACACCCCATATTGTACACACAGCACCCCATATTGTACACACAGCCCCCCATATTGTACACACAGCACCCCATATTGTACACAGCACCCCATATTGTACACACAGCACCCCGTATTGTACACACAGCACCCCATATTGTACACACAACACCCCATATTGTACACACAGCACCCCATATTGTACACAGCCCCCCATATTGTACACACAGCACCTCATATTGTACACAGCACCCCATATTGTACACACAGCACCCCATATTGTACACACAGCACCCCATATTGTACACACAGCACCCCATATTGTACACACAACACCCCATATTGTACACACAACACCCCATATTGTACACACAGCACCCCATATTGTACACACACAGCACCCCATATTGTACACACACAGCACCCCATATTGTACACACAGCACCCCATATTGTACACACAGCACCCCATATTGTACACACAACACCCCATATTGTACACACAACACCCCATATTGTGACAGAAAAACACAGAATTGTTGACATTTTTGCAGATTTATTAAAAAAAGAAAAACTGAAATATCACATGGTCCTAAGTATTCAGACCCTTTGCTCAGTATTTAGTAGAAGCCCCTTTTGATCTAATACAGCCATGAGTCTTTTTGGGAAAGATGCAACAAGTTTTTCACACCTGGATTTGGGGATCCTCTGCCATTCCTCCTTGCAGATCCTCTCCAGTTCTATCAGGGGGGATGGTAAACGTTGATGGACGGCCATTTTTAGGTCTCTCCAGAGATGCTCAATTGGGTTTAAGTCAGGGCTCTGGCTGGGCCATTCAAGAACAGTCACGGAGTTGTTGTGAAGCCACTCCTTCGTTATTTTAGCTGTGTGCTTAGGGTCATTGTCTTGTTGGAAGGTAAACCTTCGGCCCAGTCTGAGGTCCTGAGCACTCTGGAGAAGGTTTTCATCCAGGATATCCCTGTACTTGGCCGCATTCATCTTTCCCTCGCTTTCAACCAGTCGTCCTGTCCCTGCAGCTGAAAAACACCCCCACAGCATGATGCTGCCACCACCATGCTTCACTGTTGGGACTGTATTGGACAGGTGATGAGCAGTGCCTGGTTTTCTCCACACATACCGCTTAGAATTAAGGCCAAAAAGTTCTATCTTGGTCTCATCAGACCAGAGAATCTTATTTCTCACCATCTTGGAGTCCTTCAGGTGTTTTTTTAGCAAACTTCATGCAGGCTTTCATGTGTCTTGCACTGAGGAGAGGCTTCCGTCGGGCCACTCTGCCATAAAGCCCCGACTGGTGGAGGGCTGCAGTGATGGTTGACTTTCTACAACTTTCTCCCATCTCCCGACTGCATCTCTGGAGCTCAGCCACAGTGATCTTTGGGTTCTTCTTTACCTCTCTCACCAAGGCTCTTCTCCCCCGATAGCTCAGTTTGGTCGGACGGCCAGCTCTAGGAAGGGTCCTGGTCGTCGCAAACGTCTTCCATTTAAGGATTATGGAGGCCACTGTGCTCTTGGGAACCTTAAGTGCAGCAGAAATTTTTTGTTACCTTGGCCAGATCTGTGCCTTGCCACTATTCTGTCTCTGAGCTCTTCAGGCAGTTCCGTTGACCTCATGATTCTCATTTGCTCTGACATGCACTGTGAGCTGTAAGGTCTTATATAGACAGTTGTGTGACTTTCCTAATCAAGTCCAATCAGTATAATCAAACACAGCTGGACTCAAATGAAGGTGTAGAACCATCTCAAGGATGATCAGAAGAAATGGACAGCACCTGAGTTATATATATGAGTGTCACAGCAAAGGGTCTGAATACTTAGGAGCATGTGATATTTCAGTTTTTCTTTTTTAATAAATCTGCAAAAATGGCAACAATTCTGTGTTTTTCTGTCAATATGGGGTGCTGTGTGTACAATATGGGGTGCTGTGTGTACAATATGGGGGGCTGTGTGTACAATATGGGGTGCTGTGTGTACAATATGGGGTGCTGTGTGTACAATATAGGGTGTTGTGTGTACAATATGGGGTGCTGTGTGTACAGTATGGGGTGCTGTGTGTACAATATGGGGTGCTGTGTGTACAATATGGGGTGCTGTGTGTACAATATGGGGTGCTGTGTGTATAATATGGGGTGCTGTGTGTACAATATGGGGTGCTGTGTGTATAATATGGGGTGTTGTGTGTACAATATGAGGTGCTCTGTGTACAATATGGGGTGCTGTGTGTACAATATGGGGTGTTGTGTGTACAATATGGGGTGCTGGGTGTACAATATGGGGTGCTGGGTGTACAATATGGGGTGTTGTGTGTACAATATGGGGTGCTGTGTGTACAATATGAGGTGCTGTGTGTACAATATGGGGGGCTGTGTGTACAATATGGGGTGCTGTGTGTACAATATGGGGTGCTGTGTGTACAATATAGGGTGTTGTGTGTACAATATGGGGTGCTGTGTGTACAGTATGGGGTGCTGTGTGTACAATATGGGGTGCTGTGTGTACAATATGGGGTGCTGTGTGTACAATATGGGGTGCTGTGTGTATAATATGGGGTGCTGTGTGTACAATATGGGGTGCTGTGTGTATAATATGGGGTGTTGTGTGTACAATATGAGGTGCTCTGTGTACAATATGGGGTGCTGTGTGTACAATATGGGGTGTTGTGTGTACAATATGGGGTGCTGGGTGTACAATATGGGGTGCTGGGTGTACAATATGGGGTGTTGTGTGTACAATATGGGGTGCTGTGTGTACAATATGAGGTGCTGTGTGTACAATATGGGGTGTTGTGTGTACAATATGGGGGGCTGTGTGTACAATATGGGGAGCTGTGTGTATAATATGGGGTGCTGTGTGTACAATATGGGGTGCTGTGTGTATAATATGGGGTGCTGTGTGTACAATATGGGGTGCTGTGTGTACAATATGGGGTGCTGTGTGTACAATATGGGGTGCTGTGTGTACAATATGGGGTGCTGTCTGTACATTAATGAGGAAAAAAAATGAACCTAAATGATTTTAGAAAATGGCTGCAATATAACAAAGAGTGGAAAAATTTAAGGGGGTCTGAATAGTTTCCGTCCTCACTGTATATAGTGCCAACAATTTGCACAGCGCTTTACAACATGAGGGCAGACAGTACACTTACAATACAGTTTATTATGGAAGGAATCAGAGGGACCTGCTCCTTAGAGCTTACAATCTAGGAGGGGCAAGTGATACAAAAAGGTAATAACTGTGGGGGATGAGCTGATGGAGAAAATAAAAGTACAGTTGTTGGGTGTGGGTAGGATAGGCTTCTCTGAAGAGAAGGGTTTTCAGGGATCGCCTAAAAGAGGACAGAGTAGGAGATAGTCGGACAGATTGGGGTAACGAGTTCCATAGGATGGGAGAGGCTCGGGAAAAGTCCTGGAGGTGAGCATGGGGAGGAGGTCTTGAGGGAGTAGAGAGCAGGAGGTCTTGGGAGGAACGGAGAGGACGATTTGGTTTGGTATTTTGAGACCAGGTCAGTGATGTAGCCGGGGGTCGCGTTGTGGATGGCTTTGTGAGTTGTCAGTATCTTGAATTTAAAGTGGCAGCCATTGGAGAGATTGGCAGAGAGGGGTGGAGGACACAGAACAGAAGCCAATGGAGGGATTGGCAGAGAGGGGTAGAAGATGCTGAACGGTTTGTAAGGTGGGTGAGTCTGGTCAGTGTTAAATGGTTTGCCTTATTCCTGCAACTGATACATCTGGAGGAGAGATTGTTCTTTTGAAAAGCAACAGGCTTCCTGGCTGGATCACCAGATAATAATAGAAGAAAGAAAACTTAAGAGAAAACTAAAGCGGCCATCCCATCTAAGAATTGGTAAGCTGCAATATAAAAAATATTTGCTTTTAGGTTTAATACCGCTTTAAAGAGAATATCTGGATTACAAATAATCTTTAAAAAAAACTTTGAAGTGGTTGTACAGAAAACCCTTCCATATACTCAATGAAATTGATACACAGAGATAAAACAAATCCTCCTATATAAGTCCCTCATCCCCCTCTCCTCTCAAGCCCTTCAAAGTACATCATTTACACTTTCTGAGCTCCAGGAGGCAGGGGGCGGGGATCTGATGTCACACACTGCACAGCATAGAGCAGCTGAGTGTAATCTGAGACCTGAGTGAAGGTAAAGGACACCCCCCCCCCCTCTACACAGTCTCCTAGGAAAACATGCGCAGCTGAGTCTGTCAACCACCTGCTGTGTGCTGGGGGGGTGGGACATTCTCCTGGGATTGTCTGGTGTTGGCATCTCATAGACACTGGAGAATCACTCGGATAGCAGAGGAAGGAAGCAGCAGACAGAAATGACACTTACTGCTCTGGAGTGAGACAAATACACACTATAGAGGGATGTGCTTTGTTCATATTCTTATTTTCTATTCTATTCCTTTCTATTATAAACCATTATATTCCTTTATTTTCTATTCTATTCTATTGTTTTCTAATCTGTTTAATCTATTCTATTCTACTCTGTTATATTCTACTTTATTCTATTATTTTCTAGTCTATAAAGCAGCCTAAGTAGGAATTATCATCTTATTTCACTTTTATACCTTACTGTATTTCGATTTCTAATTTGAATTAATGTTTTAATTCAAATTCCTTTTAGATTTCTGATAATTGGTTTCGTTATAATAAATATTGGATTTGTTGAAAGGTGGTACTATTGTGATTCGGAAATTCGTATACCTCAAAATCTCAGAATGACAAAAAAAGTGTCCGAATTTCAATTTGAAACAAATCACACATGTCTAGTCCATAGGATTGTATGTCCCTAGTCCAAAGTGCATAGCCCCTTGTTCTTTAGTCCATAGCCCCTAATTCATAGCCCCTAGTCAGTAGTCCCTAGCCCCTAGTCCATAGCCACTAGTCCAGTGGTGCTCAACTCCAGTCCTCAGGACCCACCAACAGGCCAGATTTTAAGTATTACCTTGGGGGAGTTGCAGACTAGAATACTGCAATCACTGAGCAGCAAATGATATCACCTGTGATATATTTCAGTTATCTTGCAAACCTGGCCTGTTAGTGGGTCCTGAGGACAGTGGTTGAGAACCACTGCACTAGTCCATAGTCCCTAGTCCATAGTCAATACTCCCTAGCCCCTAGTCCAAAGCCCCTAGTCCATAGCCCTTAATCCATAGCCCATAGTCCATAGCCCATAGTCCATAGCCCATAGTCCATAGCCCCTAGTCTATAGCCACTAGCCCCTAGTCCATAGCCCCTAGTCCATAGCCCTTAGTCCATAGCTCCTGTTCCATAGTATCTACTCCATAGTCCCTAATCCATAGTCCATAGTCCCTAATCCATAGTCCCTAGTCCAAACCCCTAGTCCATAGCCCATAGTCTATAGCCCCTGGCCCCTAGTTCGTAGCTTCTAATCCAAAGTCTGTAGCCCCTAGTCCATAGCCTGTAGCCTTTAGTCCATAGTCCGTAGCCCCTAGTCAATAGTCCATAGCCCCTGGTCCATAGTCTGTAGCCCCTAGTCCATAGTCCCTAGTCCCTAGTCCATAGTCCATAGTCCCTAGTCCCTAGTCCATAGTCCATAGTCCATAGCCCCCATTCCCTAGCCCCTAGTCCATAGTCGCTAGTCCATAGTCTCTAGTCCATAGTCCCTAGTTCCTAGTCCATAGCCCCTAGTCCATAGCCCCTAGTCTATAGCCCCTAGTCCATGGCTCCTAGTCTATAGCCCTTAGTCCATAGCCCCTAGTCTATAGCCCCTGGCCCCTAGTCCATAGCTTCTAGTCTATAGCCCCTAGTCCATAGCCCCTAGTCTATAGCCCCTGGCCCCTAGTCCATAGCTTCTAGTCCAAAGTCTGTAGCCCCTAGTCCATAGCCTGTAGCCTTTAGTCCATAGTCCATAGCCCCTATTCAATTGTCCAAAGCCCCTGGTCCATAGTCTGTAGTCCCTAGTCCATAGTCCCTAGTCCATAGCCCCTAGTCCATAGCCCCCATTTCCTAGTCCCTAGTCTCTAGTCCATAGCCCCTAGGCCCTAGTCCCTAGTCCATAGCCCCTAGTCCCTAGTCCCTAGTCCATAGCTCCTAGTCCCTAGTCCATAGCTCCTAGCCTCTAGTCCATAGCTCCTAGTCTATAGCCCCTAGTCCATAGCTCCTAGTCCATAGCTCCTAGTCCATAGCTCCTAGTCTATAGCCCCTAGTCCATAGCCCCTAGTCTATAGCCCCTAGTCCATAGCCCCTAGTCCATAGCCCCCATTTCCTAGTCCCTAGTCTCTAGTCCATAGCCCCTAGGCCCTAGTCCCTAGTCCCTAGTCCATAGCTCCTAGTCCCTAGTCCCTAGTCCATAGCTCCTAGTCCCTAGTCCATAGCTCCTAGTCTCTAGTCCATAGCTCCTAGTCTATAGCCCCTGGCCCCTTGTCCATAGCTTCTAATCCAAAGTCTGTAGCCCCTAGTCCATAGCCTGTAGCCTTTAATCCATAGTCCGTAGCCCCTAGTCCATAGTACCTAGTCTGTCACTAGTCAATCTCAGGAGTAAGCAGGAGAGGTGGGCTACTTTCCTACATACAGCAGGACCATAGAGAAGGAACTTAGCCACCCTAGTCAGCAAAAAAAAAAAAGAAAATAGGAGATTTGGAGGAGGCTGAGAGCAATAGAAGATACTTTTCTGAGTTAAGAATATACAGTAGACTTAAATAGAACTTTATCTTTTTAAACCAGAGTTTAGTGTCACTTTAATGGTCACTTTTTACCATAAATGTATTTAACCTTTTCAGTGCAGACAGTCCTCAGTTTTGTCCCCGTCCCTCAGCTATAGAATATGATATCATTTCTTCAGCTTGAATAAACTCCAGCAGTTTGCGCATTACCGTAACGCTGCTAAAACACCGCCCCCGGTGACACAATTAGAGCTCTAGATGAGAGAGTCTGTGGATACAATTCCACCTCCTCTCCCATACCGCCAGCCAGAGTGGGCATTCCCATTGATATTTGAACTTGCAGTAAGAAAAAACTTGGGTTCCCATAGCAATCGATCAAATTCCAGCTGAGAGGGAGTGAGAGATGGAGACTGGGGAGAGGGAGAGAGACAGAGAGCGACACAGAACGTAAAAAGTGGAGGAACCAAAGGAGAGAGCATAAGATAAAGAGAGAATAAAGCAGAACTCTAGACAGATATAAAATATACACTATATTACCAAAAGTATTGGGACACCTGCATTTACATGAACTTTAATGGCGTCCCAGTCTTAGTCCGTAGGGTTCAATATTGAGTTGGCTCCTCCCTGTGCAGCTATAACAGCTTCAACTCTTCTGGGAAGGCCGTCCACAAGGTTTAGGAGTGTGTCTATGGGAATGTTTGACCATTCTTCCAGAAGCGCATTTGTGAGGTCAGGCATGAGAAGGCCTGGCTCGCAGCCTCCGCTCTAATTCATCCCAGAGGTGTTCTATCAGGTTGAGGTCAGGGCTCTGTGCAGGTCAGTCAAGTTCCTTCACCCCAAACCCGCTCATCCATGTCTTTATGGACCTTGCTTTGTGCACTGGCCCAAATCATTTGGTGGAGGGGGGATTATGGTGGGGGGGTTGTTTTTCAGGGGTTGGGCTTGGCCCCTTAGTTCCAGTGAAGGGAACTCGTAAGGCGTCAGCATACCAAGACATTTTGGACAGTTTCATGCTCCCAACGTTGTGGGAACAGTTTGGGGACGGCCCCTTCCTGTTCCAACATGACTGCGCACCAGTGCACAAAGCAAGGTTCATAAAGACATGGATGAGCGAGTTTGGGGTGGTGGAACTTGACTGGCCTGCACAGAGTCCTGACCTCAACCCGATAGAACACCTTTGGGATAAATTAGAGCGAAGACTGTGAGCCAGGCCTTCTTGTCCAACATCAGTGCCTGTCCTCACAAATGCTCTTCTGGAAGAATGGTCAAACATTCCCATAGACACCCTCCTAAACCTTGTGGACGGCCTTCCCAGAAGAGTTGAAGCTGTTATAGCTGCAAAGGGTGGCCAACTCAATATTGAACCCTCCGGACTAAGACTGGGATGCCATTAAAGTTCATGTGCGTGTAAAGGCAGGCGTCCCAATACCTTTGGCAATATAGTGTATCATTTAATGAATCCCTTTAACCATTGTAGCACCCCCCTAGTTAAGCTGCTGGCTTTGGTTAGGTACATTTAGTGTGTTGGCTCTCCAGTAATCAGAAGAGCTGAATGTGATTACTTTGGGCTGCTCTGGGCTCTGCAGGCTGCAGGTCTGATTACTGTCCCCCGTATTCTGGAGACCTCCAGGATCCAGTGGGGGGGAGAGTCAAATGAGCAGCCTGAATATTTAAGCAGCTTTAGCCAATCCCCAGGGATGTGTGCCCAGATAGTGGTTGAAGGATGCATAAATAGTTTGGAACCATAGAGAGAGAGGTTCTTTTCACTTGAGGAGAGCTTCCCAGCCAGAGGGGCTGCCTGCCCTTTCTGTCTGTCCTGCTGAGGTTCCAGCCTGTTCACTGAGGTGCTCAGCTGGGGTGGGGGGGGGAGCTAAGAAGGGGGTGTCACTGAAGACCTACCCTGGAAACTTCACATAGGGCTGTGCTTGCTGGAGTCTTGGGAGGAAGGGAGACATTCCAAGCTTTGGGGACACTGTGAGCACAGACTGAGAGAGAAGGATCTCAGTGACTGTTGTCCACCCCTGCTGTACCCAGGGCCATCTTTAACGCGGGGCAAAAGGGGAAGCTGCCCCGGGCCCAGTCATTGTTTCAGGGCCCAAAGCAGCTGCCCCTTGAGTCCACGGCAGAGGCAGAAATACCAGGATCACAAGCCAAGCCAAGCCCTGGTGTTCTGCCACTGTGGTCAGGGGCTCACTGCCTGAACATAGTACACTCAAGTTACTCCCGCACAGCGCCACTCACCCAGCCTCTCCTCGGCCGCCAATAGAGTTGCACAGCTGCAGACAGATTGGGCATGGCCATTGGTGGGCAGAAACTAGAGCTGACCCATGAAGGGGGAGGAGCTGGAGGAGGCCTCCACTGTGTGGGGAGACCCCATCTTGTGATTTTGGGATAGGGGTCACTTTAGACACACGGAGGGAGCTGCAGAGACAAGGATGGAGACCTGAGTCGATGGCTGATCGCATCTCCACCAAGCACTGCCAATGAGCCCAATGCCACCACCACCACTGCCACCAATCATATCAACGAGTTTTCCTTTGGTGCAAGGGACTCCAAACTTTGTAAGGAAAGGGACAATTTACTGTCCTTCAGACTTTAGGGGGGCAGGACTGTGCCCAGTGGGAGTAAACCATGCCCGATCTTTAGTATAAGTGGGAGCAATAGTTGGTGTCAGTTTTTGTTGTCAGTAGAAGGAATTATGCCACATTGTTGGTATCAGTGTCAGGAAGTATACTCCATTGTTGGTATCAGTGTCAGGAAGTATACTCCATTGTTGGTGTCAGTATCAGGAAGTATGCTCCATTGTTGGTGTCAGTGTCAGGAAGTATACTCCATTGTTGGTGTCAGTGGCAAGAAGTATACTCCATTGTTGGTGTCAGTGCCAGGAAGTATACTCCATTGTTGGTGTCAGTATCAGGAAGTATGCTCCATTGTTGGTGTCAGTGTCAGGAAGTATACTCCATTGTTGGTGTCAGTGTCAGGAAGTTTACTCCATTGTTGGTGTCAGTGTCAGGAAGTATGCTCCATTGTTGGTGTCAGTGTCAGGAAGTATACTCCATTGTTGGTGTCAGTGTCAGGAAGTATGCTCCATTGTTGGTGTCAATCTCAGGAATTATACTCCATTGTTGGTGTCAGTGTCAGGAAGTATGCTCCATTGTTGGTGTCAGTATCAGGAAGTATGCTCCATTGTTGGTGTTAGTGTCAGGAAGTATGCTCCATTGTTGGTGTCAGTGTCAGAAAGTATACTCCATTGTTGGTGTCAGTGTCAGGACGTATACTCCATTGTTGGTGTCAGTGTCAGGGAGTATACTCCATTGTTGGTGTCGGTGTCAGGAAGTATACTTCATTGTTGGTGTCGGTGTCAGGAAGTATACTTCATTGTTGGTGTCGGTGTCAGGAAGTATGCTCCATTGTTGGTGTCAGTGTCAGGAAGTATACTCCATTGTTGGTGTCAGTGTCAGGAAGTATACTCCATTGTTGGTGTCGGTGTCAGGAAGTATACTTCATTGTTGGTGTCGGTGTCAGGAAGTATGCTCCATTGTTGGTGTCAGTGGCAGGAAGTATGCTCCATTGTTGGTGTCGGTGGCAGGAAGTATGCTCCATTGTTGGTGTCAGTGTCAGGAAGTATGCTCCATTGTTGGTGTCAGTGACAGGAAGTATACTCCATTGTTGGTGTCAGTGGCAGGAAGTATGCTCCATTGTTGGTGTCAGTGTCAGGAAGTATGCTCCATTGTTGGTGTCAGTGGCAGGAAGTATACTTCATTGTTGGTGTCAGTGTCAGGAAGTATACTCCATTGTTGGTGTCAGTGTCAGGAAGTATATTCCATTGTTGGTGTCAGTGTCAGGAAGTATGCTCCGATGTTGGTGTCAGTGTCAGGAAGTATACTTCATTGTTGGTGTCAGTGTCAGGAAGTATATTCCATTGTTGGTGTCAGTGTCAGGAAGTATATTCCATTGTTGGTGTCAGTGTCAGGAAGTATGCTCCGATGTTGGTGTCAGTGTCAGGAAGTATACTTCATTGTTGGTGTCAGTGTCAGGAAGTATATTCCATTGTTGGTGTCAGTGTCAGGAAGTATGCTCCGATGTTGGTGTCAGTGTCAGGAAGTATGCTCCATTGTTGGTGTCAGTGGCAGGAAGTATGCTCCATTGTTGGTGTCAGTGGCAGGAAGTATGCTCCATTGTTGGTGTCAGTGGCAGGAAGTATGCTCCATTGTTGGTGTCAGTGGCAGGAAGTATACTCCATTGTTGGTGTCGGTGTCAGGAATAATGCCTCAAGGGTCGGATAAAAGCAAGGAGTTGCCACAGTTTGGTTTGGAGGTATTTGATCACCACTGGGGTTTTTATTTCTTATTAATTCAAACAGAAAATCTTGAAAAAAAAACAAAAAATGATGTTTTTTATATTCTGCTATAAACCATATCCAATAAAAAAAATAATAATAAATCAAATGTCTTCATAAATTTAGGCCAAAATGTATTCTGTTACATGTCTGGTTAAAAAAAAATCCCAATAAGTGTATATTGGTTAGTAGGGATGTACCAATACAGGTATCGATTTTGCTGCTGATACCGAATATTTTCACGAGTACTCATGAAAATGCTCCCGATGCCCAAAACCGATAGTTTGTGGTGTGGTTTGCACTCCTACAAAATGAGTGCCATCAGGAGACCACTAAATTGGTAAGAGGCTTGAAATGTTTGACAGCATCATCATCCGAATCCTCCTTCATAGCAGTGATGTTTGGGGCCATTTTACCTTCCCAGGTTAACCTAAATGGGCCTCCAGCCCAACAGAAGTCAATTTGAATATGAGAGAGAGAGGGAGAGAGAGAGAGAGACAGAGGGAAAAAAAGAAAGAAAGAGAGGGGGGGTAAAGAGAGAGAGAAAAAGAGAAACACAGAAAATCGAGAGAGAGAGAGAGAGGGGGAAGAGAGGGAGAAGGAGAGAGAGAAGGAAAGAGAGAGAGAAATACAGAGAAAGAGAGAGAGAGAGAGAGAGAGAGAGAGAGGAGAGGGAGAGAGAAGGAAAGAGAGAGAGAAATACAGAGAAAGAGAGAGAGAGAGAGAGAGAGAGAGAGAGAGAGAGAGAGAGAGGAGAGGGAGAGAGAAGGAAAGACAGGGAAATAAAGAAAAAAGAGAAGAAATGTTTGACAGCATCATCATTCAAATCCTCCTTCATAGCAGTGATGTTTGAGGCCATTTCACCTTCCCAGATAAACCTACCTGGGTCCCCAGCCCAACAGAAGTAAAGAGAGAGAGAGAGAGAGAGAGAGAGAGAGAGAGAGAGAGAGAGAGAGAGAGAGAGAGAGAGAGAGAGAGAGAGAGAGAGAGAGAGAGAGAGAGAATGGAGAGAGGGAGAGAGAGAGAGAGAGAGAGAGAGAGAGAGAGAGAAGGAGTGACAGAGAGAGAGAGAAAAAGAGAAGGAAAGACTGAGAGAAATAGAGAGACAGAGAGAGAGAGAGGGGGGGAGAGAGAGGAGAGAGAGAGAGAGAGCGCAAGTAAGAAAGATAGAGAGAGCGAGAGAAAGGAAAAAAAGAGAGACAAATTAATGAGAGAGAGAAAAACAGGAATCTCGGGAGAGAGAGAAGGAAAGACAGAGGGAAATAAAGAGAGAGATGGCGAGGAAAAGACAGAGAAGAGAAATATATATATATATAGAGAGAGAGAGGGAGTGACAGAGAAATACAGAAAGAGAGAGAAGGAAAAACAGAGAGAAATAAATACAGAGGAGAGAGAGAGAGAGAGAGAGAGAGAGAGAGAGAGAGAGCGCAAGTAAGAAAGATAGTGAGTGAGAGAAAGGAAAAAAGAGAGAAATAAATTAATGAGAGAGAGAAAAACAGAGAGAGAGAGAGTAATAAAGAAAGAGAAAGAAGGTAAGACAGAGGGAAATAGAGAGAGAGAGTGAGAAAAAGACAGAGAGAAATAAAGACAGAGCAGAGAGAGCGAGAGAGAGAGAGAGAAGGAAAGACAGAGGGAAATAAAGACAGAGAAGAGAGAGAGAGCAAGTAAGAAAGATAGAGAATGAGAGAAAGGAAAAAAAGAGACATAAATTAATGAGAGAGAAAAACAGAAATCGAGAGAGAGAGAAGGTAAGACAGAGGTAAATAAAGAGAGAGAGCGAGGAAAAGACAGAGAAGAGAAAGACAGAGAAGAGAGAGAGAGAGAGAGAGAGAAAGTGAGAGAATGAATTTGAAAGAGAGATAGAGAAGAAGATAGATTAAATAAGAGTGGTGTTTGAGTGATAGAGAGAAAGTGAGAGAAAGAAGAAGAAGAAAAAGAAGAGGGCAAAAGAAGAGGTAACAGAGAGAAGAGGAGGAGAGAGATTTTACAAGGGAAGAAGAGATTGAATATGAATGTGGATGGACAGGGAGAAGGTGAAGAAGAAGAGGGAGAGATGGAGAGAGGGGAAGGATCAGCACACATTGCACTATTGGCTCAGAAATCTAAGCCACCAATATTATGTGCAGATCTGCCATGAAGAGGCTCATTTTTCCCCCGGTAAGAGGATTGATATCCTCTCAGCGCCGGGTTTTGTCAGAGGTCTGGAATAATATGACACTTCTTGAAGCAGAAAGATCTTAAGCGAAGTGACAGCAGACAGACCATTTTGTGGCGGGGGCTGTGAATGGCTCAGACCATTGTATTGGGCACACCTGGCTCTGCCGGCTGATTGCTTGTCTCACGCTGTGATAACGTTCCCGGTGAGCGGCAAAAACATTTCAATTTCCAGCCCTCACACTGCACAGTTTTATCTTGTTTGTATGAGAGCAGACAAATAAAAAGGCACTTAGAGCTCAAGCAAATGAACAACACTGAGAGATTCAAATCAGGATTTAGCAAAGTCTATGCACTAGTTTTTCTGTGTATGCAGAACCAGTGTGTGTCTGTATTCCTGGGCAGCCAACTGCGACAGAGGTGAGACAGATTTACCAGCACAATTAGGCGGTGGTCAGGGTCAGGTATCATTCTGTCCCAATGCTGTCTTAGATTGGCTAATGCCGCGTACACACGGTCGGACTTTTCAGCTACAAAAGTCCGACAGCCTGTCCAACAGACTTCCGGAGGACTTTCGGCAGACTTGCGGCGGACTTGTGGCAGACTTTCTAACGAACGGACTTGCCTACACACGACCACACAAAAGTCCGATGGATTCGTACGTGATGACGTACACCAGACTAAAATAAGGAAGTTCATAGCCAGTAGCCAATAGCTGCCCTAGCGTGGGTTTTTGTCCGTCGGACTAGCACACAGACGAGCGGATTTCGGGGTCCGTCGTAGTTACGACGTAAAGATTTGAAGCATGTTTCAAATCTAAAGTACGTCGGATTTGAGGCTAAAAAAGTACGTTGAAAGTCCGGAGAAGCCCACACACGATCGGATTACCAGCCAGCTTTAGTCCGTCAGCGTCCGTTGGACTTTTGTAGACGAAAAGTCCGACCGTGTGTACGCGGCTTTAGTCATGAGTTTAGGACTCCTATGTTTTTAGGCCTCCTTTAGGTCTCTTTCACATGGGTGGTGCATTGGCCATGGTTTTATCACCTTCCCTCCATCAACCCCTGACCTAAATGCAGCCAGAGGGAGCTGTTCACATGGTGGGGCAATGCTTTGTGGCATGGCTGTGCCAAATTTACCACAGCATTGCTACATGTCAACTTGGCAGGCCACATTAAATTTGCCACGGCCTTTATTTTGCGTAGAAATACCATGCAGAAACCACAAGCCAAGCTCTTGGCTCGTGAGCGAAGCATTGAGGAATGTCCTCTAGTGTGTGTGTACAGGTATGCTACATTCTGCAACTGCGCTGTGGGTGGGAGGTCATGAGAAGCTGAGCGACGCAAATCAATGCAGCTCTCAATTTATTAATTTATCATTAAATGTGTTTTCTTAAATGCAAACAGTGCTTATATGCTAAGAAGGAGCATGCTGACAGAAAGGGCAGAGCAGAGTGACAGAGTGAGGAGCTCATCAGTGTGCTGCTTCTCCTTTCACTGTCCAATCACAGGGAGAGGGAGGGGCAAGGGGGGGGGGGTAAATAAGTACAAAACATAACTGTCTATGGGAGGAGGATATAGAAAGTGCGGAAAGGAGATTAGAAACAACGGCCAATGCGACCCTCCTGACATAAGATAAATTGGTATCTGAACTGGGGAGGGGGAGAGGAGGAGAAAAAAAGGGGGGGTAGTTTTTAATTTTTATTATTTTATTTTTTATTATTTTTTAAAATTGTATTTTTTACAGTTTTTTTTTTTTTTTTTTTTTTTTTAGGGAGCCCCGTTAGGGAGCTTTGCAGAAATATCAGGAGTCCAAACACGGGAGTTTGTGCCACACAGGGTGATCAAGGTGTGCCCAGACGCACCTGGCATACCCTGCGCGCACGCCTATGAGAGCCACTTTAACTGATGGCTTTGAGAGCAGTTTCAGCACCAGGGTTGGGTGTCGGAGAGCAAAAAAGGGTTACTTTTCCAATGTTTTATAATAGTCCCCCCGCACCTTTCCGGGTGTGCGCATGCTGTTTTTGGAGGCACGGGCGGGGGGGTGGGGGGTCATTCAAGCCGCAGTGCTTTTGTCCAGCATTTTTGCATGCATTCTCTGTGTCTTCTCAATGTGTTTCCTGTGCAGTTGGCTCCATGAATTTGAAATGAGGGAAGACAGTTTGGCTCCCAGCATGTAATTTCACTTCCCACACAATGCACATGCCAGACACATCGCCTGTCCTTCTACCTGCGTTCTGGATGCATTTATAATGTGGATCTGTAGGAGACCGATAGATGAGAGAACGGAGGCGGACTGCCCATATAGAAGTCTAGACTCCAAAATAATCACGCTCCAGGTGACCGAGAATGTGCCGGACTATTCCGTGTGTGGCCTAATATACAATATATATATATATATATATTATAAGTAAGCCACAAATGTATCTTTCATATGTCTGCCATCATGTCTCATTGTATGCAGTTTTCTTAACCAGTTGACCTCCGGAAGATTTACCCCCCTTTCTGATACGGCCATTTTTTGCGATACGGCACTGCGTTTCTTTATGCGTGGTGTGCTTTTGTCCCCACAAATAGAGCTTTTTTTTTTTTTTTGAGGTATTTAAACACCTCTGTGGTTTTAATTTTTTTGTGCTACAAACAAAGAATGCCCTGACAATTAAAATAAATAAATACATAAATTTTACTTTCTGCTATAAAACATATCCAATAAAAAAATGTAAAAAATCAAATGTATTCATCAATTTAGTATTCTGCTACATATTTTTGGCAAAAAAAAATCCCAATAAGCTTATATTGATTGGTTTGTGCAAAAGTTATAGCGTCTACAAACTAAAGGATAGATTTATTTATTTATTATTATTATTATTATTATTATTATTATTTTTTACTAGTAATGGCAGCAATCAATGACTTATAGTGGGACTGCAACATTGCGACAGACAATTTGGACACTTACTGACACTTTCTTGGGGACCAGTGACATTATTACAGTGATCAGTGCTAAAAATATACACTGTCACCGTACTAATCACTGTACTAATGACACTGGCTGGGAAGGGCTTAACATCAGGGGGCGATCAAACTTAACTGTGTGCCTAGCCAGTGTTTTACTACTGTGGGGGAGGTGCTTTTACTAGTAGAAGGCATGGATTGGTACAGGCACATAGGATCCATGCCTTCTGTACTGACAGAATGACAGTCTGCTTTGTTTACAGGCAAACTGTCGTTCTTTACATTAGTATATAGCTAGAGTAGGGAAAGTTCAGATATCGTCAGTGTAGTGACGGTTGAACACTGTCTATTTGATTGCGTTACTGCCAGTTTAACGCCATTTACTTCTGTGTGTGTTACTGCCAGTTTAACGCCATATAGTTTTGTGTGCGTTACTGTCAGTTTAACGCCATATAGTTTTGTGTGCGTTACTGCCTGTTTAACACCATATAGTTCTGTGTGCGTTACTGCCAGTTTAACGCTATTTACTTCTGTGTGCGTTACTGCCAATTTAATGCCATTTAATGCCATATAGTTTTGTGTGCGTTACTGACAGTTTAACACCATATAGTTCTGTGTGCGTTACTGCCAGTTTAATGTCATTTACTTCTGTGTGCGTTACTGCCAGTTTAAAGCCATATAACTTTGTGTGCGTTACTGCCAGTTTAACACCATATAGTTCTGTGTGCGTTACTGCCAGTTTAACGCTATTTAATTCTGTGTGCGTTACTGCCAGTTTAACGCCATATAGTTTTGTGCTTTACTGCCAGTTTAATGCCATATAGTTCTATGTGCATTACTGCTAGTTTAACACCATATAGTTCTGTGCATCACTGTACGTTTGGCGCATTATATTATAGTGTATCCGTGGATACATTTGCTTATAAGCACCGCCCCCTCCCTCACAATAATGTCTGGGAGGACAACAAGGAGAGGCAGTTGTTTCCATGACACTGTAAGGGGCCACAGGCAAAGGTGGACGTGGTGGTCAGTTCTTAGGCAGGGCATCATTTCCTCTGTTTAGTGAGTTTGTCCATGCTATCCAGCCACAGCATGCAGCGGAGGTGGTGGGCTGGCTTACTAAGCCTTCCTCATCCTCCTCATCCTCTGCCACGCAAGCCGAAACAAGTGTGCAGTCCCCTGCAGTTGCCAGAGTGGATAAACCTGCCTCCTTGTCCACATCTATTCCTGCCATAGCCCCAATATCAGCCATTGAGGAGTCAGCTGAGTTATTCGACCACAGCGTCAGCCATTTGCACCTTGATGATGCCCAGCCATTACTGGAATCAGATGTTGGTTCTGAGGTTGAGGATGACAGGAACATAAGCCTATAGAGAGGGAGGGACACTGGTAGACAAATTGGCATTCATGTTCCCCAAGCCACAGCATGTTGCCAAGTTGTCTCCAGTGGTAATGAGGAAAATGGAGGAGATGGAGATGATGATGATGATGAGGTCACTGATGCGACTTGGGTGCCAGATAGAGTAGAGGAGGAAACTGAAGGTGAGGCGGCACAACCCCAAGGAGACCAACATCAAGAAAGAGTAGAGAGCAGCCATCATATTCCATCACACTCTGCAGCTGTTATCTCCCAGCCCACTCCCCAATGCTCAGCTGTCTGGGCCTTTTTCAGCACATCTGCAGCAGATCGCACTGTTGCTATCTGCAAACTGTGTCTCAGGCACATCAAACGTGGCAAAAACACCAACCATTTGGGTACCACATGCTTAACAAGGCATTTAAAGTTCAACCACTCAGCCCGTTGGCAAGAACACCTAAAAGCCACACAAAAGGCGTGCAAGTCTGTCCCTCCTCCTCCTCCTCCTCTTCCTCCTTACCCACTTCAGTCTGGCCCTGCTATACCAAGTCATTACCTCTCAGTAGCCTCCACTGACAGGGATGATGATATAGCACAAGGTGTCCAAGGTCCTAGCAGCACATCTGCCATCAGCTGTAGACTGAAGCCAGCAAATTTGCCACATCTGCTGCAGCAGAATCAAAAATAGAGTCCCTGCCACCCACATGCCCAGCGTCTAAATGCAAGCTTGTTAAAGCTGTTGGCTTTCCAACTTCTGCCTTTCAGCCTGGTGGATTCTGCCCCTTACGTGAATTCGCACAATATGCTGTACCACAATGGCAGGTTCCCAGTCGCTATTACTTTTCACGTAAGGCAGTTCCATTTCTCTACCATCACGTGGAAGGGAATGTTCTGGAATCATTGGGCAAGGCAGTCAGCCGTAAAATCCACCTTAATGTTGACACGTGGCTCAGCAAGCGTGGACAGGGACGATATATTTAGTTCATAGCACACTGGGTAATGCTGCTTGCAACTCAAAAGGATGCAGGACAGGCCTTGGTGCTGCAGCTTGTTGTGCCCCCACGTCTCCATACAGCTGGTGATTATGATGCCAGACCTGTAAGCTCTACCCCCTCCTTCTCCTCCGCCTCCGCCATGCCCTCCTCTGCAGAATTGTCCTATGAACATCAGTTACCCCCTAATGCCCTGTACACATGACCAGTTTTGCCGTCGGAATAACAGATTTTCCAACAGATCTCTGCTCAAGCTGTCTTGCATACACACGGTCACACCAAATTATGACCGCCAAGAACGCGGTGACGTAAAAAACGTACGACAGGACAACACGTGCGATGTCTCGTACTTGCTTCAGAGCATGCGTCATTTTTGGTGCGTCGGAACAGCATACAGACGAGCAATTTTCCCGATAGGAATTTGTTCCGTCTGAAAAATATAGAACATGTTCTCTATCTAAGTCCGTCTGAATTTTCGACGTAAAAGGTCCGATGGGGCATAAACAGTTGGCATATATGATGAAAAGCTCCCATCGGACTTTTTCTGTGTGTACGGGGCATAAGCATTCAAAGGGCTATTCCCAGAGTCAGGCTAAAAGATGTCATGCAGTGCTTCAGCTGGTGTGTTTAGGGGACAGGAACCACACCGGAGCAGAGATTCTTGCAGCTCTATAGGGACAGGCCCAGAGGTGGTTCACACCAGGCCAGCTGGAGCCAGGAATGGTGGTGTGCGATAATGGCTCAAACCTCCTGTCCACCCTTAGACAGGGAAAGTCGACACATGTGCCATGCCTGGCACATGTCCTCAATTTGGTGGTGCAGCGTTTCCTAAATACGTACCCAGGTTTGCAAGATGTGTTAAAGCTGGCCAGAAGAGTCTGTAGCCATTTCAGGCAGTCATACACAGGCAGTGCTCGGTTGGCTAAAATTCAGCGGGAAATCCACCTGCCCATAAACCACCTGATTTGTGACATGCCCACCAGGTGGAACTCAACTTTGTCAATGCTGCCGTGGCTATACATGCAGCAGAGGGCCATCAACGAGTACCTGTGCGAATACGGCACAACAACAGGCTCAGGCCGCCTCGGCTTTTTTTCCCCATGCCAATGACTGATCATTAAGGATGCATGCACTGTATTGTCACCATTTGAGGGGGCCACAAGTATGGTGAGCCGTGACTAGGGATGAGCTGAATGCCCCCCGGTTCGGTTCGCAGCAGAACATGCAAACAGGCAAAAAATGTGTTTGAACACGTGAACACTGTTAAAGTCTATGGGACACGAACTTGAAAAATCAAAAGTGCTCATTTTAAAGGCTTATATGCAAGTTATTGCCATAAAAAGTGTTTGGGGACCCGGGTCCTGCCCCAGGGGACATGTATCAATTCAAAAAAAAGTTTTAAAAACTGACATTTTTTCGGGAGCAGTGATTTTATTAATGCTTAAAGTGAAACAATAAAAATGAAATATTCCTTTAAAAATCATACCTGGGGGGTGTCTATAGTATGCCTGTAAAGTAGCGTATTTTTCCAGTATTTAGAACAATACCTTTTCTAAAGGAAAAAATGTCATTTAAAACTACTCGCAGCTGTAGTGTATTGTCGGGTCCCGGCAATATAGATGAAAATTATTGAAAACCCTGCACCCAAATTTAAAAAAGAAATGGCGTAGGGGGGCCCCCGGGCACTATATGCTCTGAACAGCAGTATAAATACTTTACGGCCTGCCATATATACTCTGTAGAAAATTGGGCCTTACGTGTTGGTGGTACCAAAACACTGTAAGCCCTCACAGTTACTCTTGCTGAGTGCAGGGATGGACCCTGCTGTGAAATACTATATTAAAAATTGTAATTACATGCCCCTGTTAAACAGGGGCAGAAAAACGGGGTCTTTGGTGGTGGTACCAGAATACTGTGAGCACTCATAGTTAATCTTGTGGGGTGGAGGAACGGGCCCTGCTGTGAAATATTACATCATGAGTTGTACTTACCGTATTTATCGGCGTATAACACGCACTTTTTTCCCCTTAAAATCAGGGGAAAATCGTGGGTGCGTGTTATACGCCGATCCCCGCTATTTTTTTGATATATCAGAGCGATCGCTGCGATCGCCGCCGACATTCACATAGCGTGTATTTTTAAATATGGCGCCGCGGAGTTCGGAGGGACTCGGCGGCGCTCGTTCAGCTGAACGAGCGCCGCCGAGAACACAGTGACTGGGCGGAGCCGAGATACACATAGCCGAGGGTTCTCGGCTCTTCTCTGCGCCGTTCACAGTCCCGCACAGTCCCGCCATTGGATCTCTGTTATGTCCATCATAGGGACTGGGCGTGACTGTGAACGGCGCTGAGAAAAGCCGAGAACCCTCGGCTATGTGTATCTCGGCTCCGCCCAGTCACTGTGTTCTCGGCGGCGCTCGTTCAGCTGAACGAGCGCCGCCGAGTCCCTCCGAACTCCGCGACGCATTATTTAAAAATACACACTAAACTTGTGTATGTCGGCGGCACTGGGGACAAGGCTGCACTGACCACTGGGGACAAGGCTGCACTGACCACTGGGGACAAGGCTGCACTGACCACTGGGGACAAGGCTGCACTGACCACTGGGGACAAGGCTGCACTGGGGCAAAGCTGCACTGGGGCAAGGCTGCACTGGGGCAAGGCTGCACTGGGGCAAGGCTGCACTGGGGCAAAGCTGCACTGGGGCAAAGCTGCACTGGGGCAAGGCTGCACTGACAATTCTGCACTGGGGCAAAGCTGCACTGACAAGGCTGCACTGGGGCAAAGCTGCACTGACAAGGCTGCACTGGACACTGGGGCAAGGCTGCACTAACAAGGCTGCAGATGAACACTGATGAGGCTGCATTGATGGGCATTTAAATGTAAGTTTTTTTTCCTTAAACTTCCCTCCTAAAAGTTTTTTTCCTTAAAATTCCCTCCTAAACTTGGGGTGCGTGTTATACGCCGGCGCGTGTTATACGCCGATAAATACGGTACATGCTCCTGTTAAACAGGGGCAGAAAAATTGGGCCTTGGGTGGTGGTGGTGTCACAACACTGTAATCCCTCACAGATAGTCTTGTTGGGCGCAGGAAAGGGCCCTGCGTTGAAATATTATATCAAAAATTGTAATTACATGCCCCTGTTAAACAGGGGCAGAAAAATTGGGCCTTGGGTGGTGGTGGTGGTGCCCTAAACCAAAAATATTGTTGGAAGCTAGCATCATCAAGATTGAGGAGGAATAGGATAGTCAGCATAGGCAATCTTTAAGGGATCCCACATTCATAGAAAATTTAATCAGTTACATCAGCATCAGGTGCTTGATAACTGCTGATCCAAGACTGATTTATTTTTATGAATGTGAGTCTATCAACTGAGTCTGTGGACTCTATGATTTGCTACAAACCCTCCAGCAGCACTGAATGTGCGTTCAGCAAGAACGCTGGATGCAGGGCAGGCCAGTACCTCAATTGCATATTGAGCAAGCTCTGGCCAGTGGCCCATCCTCAAGACCCAGTAACCCAGTTGATGCTCTGTTGGAAAGGTCTCCTAGTCTGCTCTTGCCGCTAGATATTCCTGCACCATGTAATGCAGACGCTAGCGATGGTTGCTTCAACCGATCAGACATTGGCGCTGAGGACTGAAAAATTGTTTAACGGCATTGGTCAGCTGGCCACCTTCTCCACCGCTCTTCCTCTGACTGAACGAAGCCTCAGCAACACGCTTTCCTGCACCAGAAAATTGTGACCTCCCAGGGTCTGGAAATGCATTGCACAAACTTTTCTTCAAGGCCTTCTGAAGATGTTTCATCCTCTGCTCCCTCTGCGAAGGCAGGATGAGTTCTGCAACCTTACCCTTGTAATGTGGATCAAGAAGGGTTGCCAGCCAGTAATGATCCCTCTCCTTGATACCACAAATCCTAGGGTTCTTTTACAGGCTTTGCAGAATCAGGGAGGCCATGCAGCATAAGTTTTCAGAGGCATTCGATTCTGAGTCCTCTGAGTCACTAAGGATCACGTGATCCATAACTACCTCCTCCCAGCCACATACAACTCCTTGGGTTTCTGGAGACTGAAAACCATCCCTTGAAGACTGCTGCTGAGTGTAATCCCCTACATCCATGCAGACACAATCCTCCTCCTCCTCCTCTTCTTCCTGTGTGTTTGGCAGGCCCGCAGGGATGCTATCTGGATAAAGGGGGCCTTGAGAGTTAAGGAAGTCCTCCTCTTCCTCCCACTGTTCTGCCTCAAGTGTACTGTCCATTTTTCCACAAAGCGTGTGCTCCAACAGGAAGACTAGAGGGACAGTGTCACTGATGCATGCATTGTCACTGTTTACCATCCTTGTGGCCTCCTCAAATGGTGACAGGACAGTGCATGCATCCCTGATCATAGCCCACTGGCGTGGGAAAAAAAACCAAGTTCCCCTGACACTGTCCTGGTGCCATAGTAGCATAGGTACTCATTGATGACCCTCTGCTGCGTGTGCAGCCGTTGCAGCATTGCCAATATTGAGTTCCACCTGGTGGGCATGTCACAAATGAGGCGGTTGGTGGGTGGGTTGCATTGCCTTTGAATGTCAGCCAGCCGAGCACTGGCAATGTATGATGCGGAATTGACCACAGACTTTTCTGGCCTGCCTCAGGAGATTCTGTAAGCCTTGGTACCTGCTCAAGAACATGCTCAAGAACTGCTCAAGAACCACCAAATTCAGGATGTGTGCCAAACATGGAACATGGGTCAAGTGTCCCTGTCGGAGGGCGGAGAGAAGGTTGGTGCGATTGTCGCATACAACCATTCCTGGCTGAAGCTGGCGTGGCATCAACCACCTCTGAGCCTGCCCCTGCAGAGCTGACAGGATCTCTGCCCCAGTGTGGCTCCTGTCCCCTAAGCAGACCAACTCAAGCACCGCATGGCATCTTTTTGGCTGACTGCTTGTGTAGCCCCTTGAATGCTTACAGTGCACCGCTGGTTCAAAGGACAAATCAGCAGAAGAGGCCAAAAAGGAACAAGAAGAGGAGGGGGTGGAGGAGAGAGCTGTGGCAGAATCACCACTAGCATTTTGGAGGCCTGGTGGCAGAACAAGCTCCAACAATACTCAACCCTGTCCTGCATCCTTCCCAGCTGCAAGCAGAGTTACCCAGTGCGCCATGAAGGAAAGGTAGCATCCCTGCCCATGCCTGCTGGATCATGAGTCAACGGTAATATACACCTTACTGCTGACCGCCCTGTCCAACGAGGCCAAAACATTGCCTTCCATATGCCGGTAGAGAGATGGAATGGTCTTCCGTGAAAAGAAATGGCATTTTGGAACCTGTCACTGAGGTACAGCACATTCCACAAATTAATGAAAGGGGGCAGAGTCTACCAGCTGAAAAGGCAGCAGTTGCAGTGCTAGCAATTTGGCTAAGCTAGCGTTTAGACGCTGAGCATGTGGATGGCTGGGACCAAATTTCTTTTCACGGTTCAGCAACTGGGGTAGTGAAATTTGCCTGCTAAAATCAGATGGTGGTGTACTACTGGCAGAATGGCTGCAAGTACTTGGAACACCTATTGTGATACAATCATTCCTTTTAGTGCAGGTTTTTGAGAGGACTGGAGGTATAGTGGTGTTGGAGGTCCCAGATGAGGAGCAAGGAGAAGTCCACCTTTTTCTTTGATGTGAGTCTTTCAAGCGCTGTTGGCAAAAGACTGCATGGCAGGTCGTCATATGTCTGGTCAAGCATGTGGTGCCCAAGCAGCTGCTGTTCTGGCCACGCTTGATCCGCTTCAGACATAGGTTGCAAACAGCGGAGCGATCTGTTGCACACATTTCGAAAAAGGCCCACACCAAGGAACTGTCATTAGGGCAGAGATTGGTGTCAGTAGGGTGATGGACGGTGTCATTAGGGCAGAGACTGGTGTCAGTAGGGCAGTGGATGGTGTCATAAGGGCAGAGACTGGTGTCAGTAGGGCAGTAGATGGTGTCAATAGAGCAGAGACTGGTGTCAGTAGGGCAGTGGATGGTATCAATAGGGCAGAGGCTGGAGTCAGTAGGGCAATGGACGGTGTCATTAGGGCAGAAACTGGAGTCAGTAGGGCAGTGGATGGTGTCATTAGGGCAGAGACTGGTGTCAGTAGGGCAGAGGACAGTGTCATTAGGGCAGAGACTAGTGTCAGTCGGGCAGTGGATGGTGTCATTGGGGCAGAGAATGGTGTCAGTAGGGCAGTGGATGGTGTCATTAGGGCAGAGACTGGAGTCAGTAGAGCAGAGGACAGTGTCAGTAGGGCAGTGGACGGTGTCATTAGGGCAGAAAATGGTGTCAGTAGGGCAGTGGATGGTGTCATTAGGGCAGAGACTGGTGTCAGTAGGGCAGTGGACGGTGTCAGTAGTTTTTATTTTTATTAAGAAGAATATTAGACAAATATCGGGGTAAAAACCCCCATATCCTACAATGACGGACTATAACGACCACAGAGAGGAGACATACAGTAATACGTACAATTATTAACTTTTATTGTACAAATTAAAAAAATAACAAAGTGCAAGTACCCCACCGAGGGGGAATGCTTTACATAAGACATACAAGATCCCAAATCAATGTATACAGTTGGAACGATACAGTTCAAACAGTAATGTGGTCTGTTGTAGTCTGTGCGATCAACGTTTTGCCACTAATGTGGCTTCTTCAGGACCCAGACTCAGCATTTTCAGGACCCAGACTGTCTGGGTCCTGAAGAAGCCACATTAGTGGCGAAACATTGACCGCACAGACTACAACAGACCACATTACTGTTTGAACTGTATCGTTCTAACTGTATACATTGATTTGGGATCTTGTATATCTTATGTAAAGCATTCCCCCTCGGTGGGGTACTTGGGCTTTGTAGCGTTTCCCCTCGGTGGGGTACTTGCGCTTGTTATTTTTTAAATCTTTACAATAAAAGTTGATAATTTTACATATTATGTCTCTCTCTGTAGTCATTATGGTCCGTCATTGTAGGATATGGGGGTTTTACCCCAATATTTGCCTAATATTCTTCTCTGTATTCTTTCGGACTAGGCCCTAGTCCATTTTTGCCTACTCTTTTTTTTTTTTTGTCAGGGGTCTAAACAGGTGGAATCTGCGCCACGCGGGGTGATTAGGGTGTACCCAGGCACACCTGGCACACCCTGTGCGCATGCCTATGTGTGGAAGACTAAAGGGAAGGCTGGAGGTCAGAAGTAAGTTGAACAGTGCAAAAAAATGATTTAAAGTAAAGTGCTCAGTGAAAATACACTACACTTTCTCCTAAGAAAAAAAAAAAAGCAGGTAAAATGCAATGCACAGTATAAAGCTCCAGCACATAATAAATTAAATAATTAAACAAATAAATAAAATGAAAAGGAAACAGAAGTTGAGTCCCTTAAATACAATTACATCTACATTAACTTCAGCAAGTGGTGATTATATAAAAATAACAAAGTGCTAAATGTTAATGCTCAAATTATAATCATTCAGGCGCTTGCTAAGTGCTGCTAAACAACTTATTCCAAAAACGATGGTAAATGCAAGAAGTATTTAGTTATGAACCTGGAAGAAGTGCAATCACCGAGCAATTTTTTAAGTTGCCTATCCATGCTTTTATTTAAAGCGGTACTAACCACTTTAGCTCCGGAAGATTTACCCCCCCCCCTTTCTGACCAGGCCATTTTTTTGCGATACGGCACTGCGTTATGTTAACTGACAATTGCGCGGTTGTGCGACGCTGTACCTAAATAAAATCTTTGTACTTTTTTTTCCCTCACAAATAGAGCTTTCTTTTGGTGGTATCTGATCACCACTGCGGTTTTTATTTTGTGTGCTATAAACTAAAAAAGGCCAACAATTGTGAAAAAAACACCAATATTTTTCACTTTCTGCTATAAAACATATCCAAAAAAAATTTCAATTTAGGTCAATATGTATTCTTCTACATATTGTTGGAAAACAAAAATCCCAATAAGCGTATATTAATTGGTTTGCACAAAAGTTATCGCATCTACAAACTATGGGATATTTTTCTTTATTTTTTCTTTATTTATTTTTTACTAGTAATGGCGGCGATCAGCGACTTTTAGCGGGACTGTGATATTGCGGCAGACAAATTGAAAGCCTAACTGACACTTTTGACACTTTTTGGGGACCAGTGACACTAATACAGTGATCAGTGCTAAAAAATATGCACTGTCACTATACTAAAGACACTGGCTGGGAAGGGGGTTAACATCGGGGGCGATCAAAGGGTTAAATGTGTTCCTAGCCAGTGTTTTCTCACTGTGGGGGAGGTGCTTTGACTGGGGGAAGGTAAAGATCCGTGTTTAGCAGAAATACAAGATCAGCATATTCCCCTCTCACAGAATGGCGGTCTGCCTTGTTTACATAGACAGGCCGCCGTTCTGCCTGCCTCCCATACGATCGGCGTGTCCCGGTGGACATTGCGTCTGTGTCCCGCTGATTGCCTCCCACTGTGTCCAATCACAGTGGGAGCGTGTCGCGGGTGGCACGCCCACGCGCCGCAGACCCGGAAGTGGCAGATCACGTATTAGGTACGTGATCTGGCACAGAACGGCCACCCTGCGGCAGTATATGTGCATGGGATGGTCCCCAAGCTGTTAAACCCAACAATGTTCTATATTGCATCTTACCAATCATTAGACGTGGCGGCTGAATTTGTTTTCTTTTTTTTTTTAGGGTCCCCCCCCCCCTCTGTTTTCACCTGGTGATCTGGCCAGTGTAACACACCTCCTGTATTATGAGATCCGGAAATAGGGAGTGGCGCTGTGTTGTGCAGAGGGAATATTGGTATAAAATGATTCTACTCTCTAAGGCTGGGTTCACACTGCTGCCGTTGCAGACATCGCATGTGATTCGCAGCGCACTGCTGTTCACATCACATGCGATGTCTGTGCTGTGCGATATCAGCCATACAGATAGTATGGCTGATATCGCACCGCATTCGGTCCAAACTCGCACAGGACCCTTTTTTTTGTTCGGACCAAAATCGGATCGCATGGGTGTTCACACCTATGCGATCCGAAAATGTCCGAATTGTCAGTTCGCATTGCGATATGCGGGCTGAACTGGGGGTGTCATTAACATTGTATGACACTCCCCAGCAGTTCGCATATGGCAGTGTGAACTGCCGTGCGAGTTGGTGCGGTGCGGGAACCCGCAGTAAATTCGCTGCGTTCCCGCACCGCAGCAGTGTGAACCCAGCCTTGAGCAGTGTTTCTCAACTCCAGTCCTCAAGGCGCCCCAACAGGTCATGTTTTCAGGATTTCCCCCCAGATGAAACAGCTGTGGTAATTACTAAGGCAGAGACACTGATCAAATCATCTGTGAAAAATAATGGGAAGCCTGAAAACATGACCTGTTGGGGCGCCTTGAGGACTGGAGTTGAGAAACAATGGTCTAAAGTGACAAGTGCACCAGTGGAGTGGTTCAATCTCTTCACAAATGTGAATAGACAGGTGTAATAATAAATTAAAATAAAAAGAACCAAAAATGCAATAGTGTATATTGTAAATATAAAGTGATAAGTGCTTAGTTTAGTGCAGGAGAAAATTGTAAACTGTATATACATACATTAACACAATTCCATATAGTGGGAAAAAACAGAAACAATTACCCAATATAAATACTGTAAATCATGTGCTGGTAAAACTTATATAGATTCGTTCCTCTGTTTGGGAATACAAAGTGACAAGTGACAAGTCTGTTTTTTCCCACTATATGGAATTGTGTTAATGTATGTATATACAGTTTACAATTTTCTCCTGCACTAAACTAAGCACTTATCACTTTATATTTACAATATACACTATTGCATTTTTGGTTCTTTTTATTTTAATTTATTATTACACCTGTCTATTCACATTTGTGAAGAGATTGAACCACCGCACTGGTGCACTTGTCACTTTAGAGAGTAGAATCATTTTATACCAATACTCCCTCTGCACAACACAGCGCCACTCCCTATTTCCGGATCTAATTATCTCGGGGTTTCACTGAGATGTTCCCTATTTACATAGGGGGGCAGCAGTTGTTAAAATATCCTGAAGCGCGGATCCATTGGTATATCATTACCTCCTGTATTAGAGTGCCCCCCACTCTGGATGAAGGAGCACAGGGAGCACCTTTGGACAGCAACGCTGTCAGTCTAGGGGGGGAGTGTTAGATGGACTAGCAGATTTAGATACACTAACACATTGAAGCCACACTCACACTTTATAATCATCGTTTTGGGATAAAAAAGTTTATAGAAATAAATAAAAGCTGATCACTGTAAGCACCCATTCAGCAGTGAATAGTTTGTCTGATCCATGTAATCTGATACAATTTCTGGAGAGTTTGTGCTTTTGAAAAACAACAGATAATAAATAAAAGCTGATCAGGGGTGCTTAAGAGTGGAGGGATGGGGGGCTGGGGGTGTGATCAGAGTTAAGGGAATCCTGGAGGTGTGATCAGAGTGGACGGATGTGGGGGATCTGGGGTGTGATCAGACTGGAGGGATCTGGTGGTGAATCTGGAGGTGTGGTCAGAGTGGAAGGATCTGGTGGGATATCTGAAGGTGTGATCAGAGTGAAGGAATCTGGAGGTGTTATCAGAGTGGAGGGATTTGGAGGAATCTGAAAGTGTGATCAGAGTGGAGGGATCTGGGGGTGTGATCAAAGTGGAGGGATCTGGTGGGGTATCTGGGGGGTGTGATCAGATTGTAGAGATGGGAGGGGTAGGTGGGGTGGGGGTGTGATCGGAGTGGAGGGAATCTAGGAGTGTGATCAAAGTGGAGGGATGGGGGGGGGGGATCTGTGGGTGTGATCAGAATGGAGGGATCTGGTGAAGGATCTGGAGGTGTGATCAGCGTGGAGGGATCTGGTGTGGTGTCTGAAGGTGTGATCAGAGTGGAGGGATCTGGAGGTGTGATCAGAGTGGAGAGATATGTTTGGGGATCTAGAGGTGTGATCAGAGTGAAGGGATCTGGAGGTGTGATCAGAGTGGAGGGATCTAGAGGTTTGATCAGAGTGAAGGGATCTGGTTGGGGATCTGGAGGTGGGATCGGAGTGGAGGGATCTGGAGGTGTGATCAGAGTGGAGGGATCTGGGGGTGTGATCAGAGTGGAGGAATGGGGGAGATCTGGGGGGGTGATCAGAGTGGAGGGATCTGGAGGTGTGATCAGAGTGGAGTGATCTGGTTGGGATCTGGAGGTGTGATCAGAATGGAGAGATGGGGGAGATCTGGGGGTGTGATCAGAGTGGAGGGATCTGGAGGTGTGATCAGAGTGGAGCGATCTGGTTGGGGATCTGGAGGTGTGATCAGAGTGGAGAGATGGGGGAGATCTGGGGGTGTGATCAAAGTGGAGGGATCTGGAGGTATGATCAGAATGGAGAGATGGGGGAGATCTGGGGGTGTGATCACAGTGGAGGGATCTGGAGGTGTGATCAGAGTGGAACGATCTGGTTGGGGATCTGGAGGTGTGATCAGAGTGGAGAGATGGGGGAGATCTGGGGGTGTGATCAAAGTGGAGGGATCTGGAGGTGTGATCAGAGTGGAGGGTTCTGGTTGGGGATATGGAGGTGTGATCAGAGTGGAGGAATTGGGGGGGGGCTAAAAGTCTATGGTTACTTGCCTTGCTCCAGGCGCTGACAACCCACGTTATTCCACTGCTCGGGGATAAAGGCCGAGTGTGCATGAGGCCTTAATGTTCCCAAAAAACAACAAAATAGAGAAAAAAATGTCATCTCTGTGGTTTTGACCATTTGGTGCCAGACAGGCTGGTGTCAGCAATTCTGTAACTGTTGATGCCTAACTGGTGCAAAAAAAAAGAAAAGCCCTTGTTGATGAGAGAGGTCACCAAGCCAGCTGCCGATTAATTTTGTGCCTGATATTATAACCGGAGAAAATACCGCATTGATTTCTATCTTTACACCTAGATGAAGGGGCCAATTCAGGGCCCCTGAAACGCATAGGAGTCCTCCTTTATTCTTTTGCCTGACCTTTAATTGGAATAAAAATGTATCTGGACTACCAAATCAGGGAATTAGAAAACAAACACAATCGTTGTAGTGGGTGGGGGAAATTAGGTGAGTAGAGGGAGCAATCTATATTACCTTGCTCCTCACTATATCAGCCTACCTCCATCTGTGTGACTGGTCTCCTGAAGCCCCCTATTTTTTTTGTTGTTGTTGTTTGTCAGTTTCTAGAAACATGTGGGAAACAATGGCAGTAGAATTAGAATTGGCATTACTGTCAAAAATGTAACGTACATGCACCTATCAAATAGGTGTGCAAAAATAGGTCCTTGGGTGTAAATTGTGCCTATGAAATCAAAATTTTCTTACCGATAAAATCAACACCCACAAAGCTAGACAGCCTAGACAATCTGCCACAGATTTCACATCCCAAAAACACTTAATTGGCAACATCAGCATCAGGGGATTGATAATTCCTGCCAATCCAGGAATGATTCATTTTGGTAAATGTCAGTCGGTCCACGGAGACTGTGGACAGATGCGCTCTCTTATCTGTCACAAAACCTCCGGCAGCATTGAATGCCCGTTCAGAAAGCATGCTGGATGCAGGGCAGCCCAGCAGCTCTATTGCTTACTGGGTACGTTCTGGCCAGTAGCTTATCAACTGGGAAGCTCTCCATGTCTTTTTTTACCCCTAGATAATCTCCCACCATATGATGCAGATGCTGCGGATGGGAGCTGACAGTCCTGGGTGCCGAGGACTAAAAAATGTTTGGAATGCATCACTGAGGCGGTCATCTTCTCCACCGCTCCACTCTTGACCAACAGAAGCCTTAAAACTAGCCTTTTAATGAGACTGTAACCTAGCAGAGTCTGGAAAGGCATTACATAAACTTTAAGGTGTTCTCAAGAGATTTCATCTTCTGCACCCTCTGTGAGGAGAGTATGAGTTCTGAGACTTTCCCCTTTTAACAGTGATCAGGAAGGTTGTCAACCAATAGTGATCCTCCACCTTGATGCCACAAATTCTCGCATCCTTTCGCAGGCACCACAAGTTTGTGGAGGTATGAGAAGAATGCCTCGGGGGCACTGAGGATTACAGTATCTGGAACTGCCTCCTTCCAGCCACCTACTATTCCCAAGGATTCTGGGGACGGAAAACGATCTCTTAAGGAATTGACTTATGCCTTCCTGCGCTTCAATGTTTCCAAAACTACCAGAATCCTCCTCCCTCCCCTCTTATGTGTTCTGTGGTGTCCTAAGAATGGTGTCTGCATAAAGCAGGCCTTAAAAGGAAAGGAAGTCCTCCTCTTTCTCCCGCCGTTCTGCCTCGAGTACCCTGTCCATAATGCCACGCAGAGTCTGCTCCAGCAGGAACACAACAGGGAATATGTCACTGATGCATGTATTGTCACAGCTCACCATCCTTCTGGCCTTCTCAAATGGTAACAGTACAGTGCATGCATCCTTTAGCAGCAGCCATTGGCATGGGGAAAAAAAGCTGATCCGCTCTGAGCTTGTCGTTGTGTCATATTCACATAGGTACTCGTTGACGGCCCTCTTCTGCATGTGCATCTGCTGCAGCTTTACCAAAGTCGAGTTCCACCTGGTGGGCATTTCACAAATCAGGCAGTTTACGGGCAGGTGGAATTCCCACTGAATTTCAGCCAACCGAACACTTGCTGTGTATGACCACCTGAAATGGCTACAGACTCTTCTGGCCTGCTTAGTTAGTGCCATTACACCACAATTCCTGGCTCCTGCTGGTGTAACATAAACCACCTCTGGGCCTGCCCCTGCAGAGCTGAAAGAATCTCTACTCTGGTGTGGCTCTTGTTCCCTAGAGAGACCAGCTGAAGCACTGCATGGCACCTTTAAGCCTGACTCATTGAATAGCCCCTTGAACGCTTAGGCTACTTTCACACTGAGGAGCTTTACAGGCGCTATAGTACTAAAAATAGCGCCTGCAAAGCTCCTGTAACGTGCCTCTCCTGCCACTCCAGTGTGAAAGCCAGAGTGCTTTCGCACTGGAGCGGTGCGCTAGCAGGACGCTAAAAAAAGTCCTGCAAGCAGCATCTTTTGAGGTTGCTATAGGAGCTTTGCACTCTTTGCACTTTTTGACCCCGTTTCGGTCGCTAGCAGGGGTTAAAAGCACAGCTAAAACGTCAGTAAAGTGTTGCTAAAAATGACGGCGCTTTACCTTTGACGCCCCCCCGCCCCAGTGTGAAAGTGCCCTTAGGGGGTACTTGTGGATCATAGGACAATTCAGCAGAGGAGGGCATGGAGGAGGAGGAGGTGGGGTTGAAGCTGACAAATCTTGCATCATCACCACCAGCTGTATGGAGACATGGCAGCAAAACAAGATGCAGCACTGAGCCTTGTCCTGCCTCCTTCAGAGTTGCAAGCAGAGTTACCTAGTGTGCTCCTGAACAAAATATATCGTCCCTGACCCTTTCTAGATTCCATGTCAGACGTAACCTGGACTTTGCAGCTGACTGCTTTGCCCAATGATGCCACAACATTGCCTTTCACATGATGGTAAAGAGCTGGAATGGCCTTACGTGCAATAAAATAGTGACTTGAAACCTGCCATTGTGGTACAGCACATTCTGTAAAGTCACGGAAGGGGCGCGCGCCCCCTGCAGGTGGAAATTACAGAATCGTGTATATATATATATATATATATATATATATATATATAGTGCCTTGAAAAAGTATTCATACCCCTTGAAATTTTCCACATTTTGTCACATAAGTGAATTTTATTGGGATTCTATGTGATAGATTAACACAAAGTGGCACATAATTGTGAAGTGGAAGGAAAATGATAAATGATTTTCAATTTTTTTACAAATAAATATCTGAAGTGTGGTGTGCATTTGTATTCAGCCCCCTTTACTCTGATACCCCTAACTAAAATCTAGTGGAACCAATTGCCTTTAGAAGTCATCTAATTTGTAAATAGAGTCCACCTGTGTGTAATTTAATCTCAGTATAAAAAAAGCTGTTCTGTGAAGCCCTTGGAGGTTTGTTAGAGAACCTTAGTGAACAAACAGCATCATGAAGGCCAAGGAACACACCAGACAGGTCAGGGATAAAGTTGTGGAGAAGTTTAAAGCAGGGTTAGGTTTTATAAAAAAATATCCCAAGCTTTGAACATCTCACAGAGCTCTGTTCAATTCATCATACGAAAATGGAAAGAGTATGGCACAACTGCAATCCTACCAAGACATGGCCGTCCACCTAAACTGACCGGCCGGGCAAGGAGAACATTCATCAGAGAAGCAGCCGAGAGGCCCATGGTAACTCTGGAGGAGCTGCAGAGATCCACAGGTCAGGTGGGAGAATCTGTCCACAGGACAACTATTAGTCATGCTCTCCACAAATCTGCCCTTTATGGAAGAGTGATAAGAAGAAAGCCATTGTTAAAAGATAGCCATAAGAAGTCCTGTTTGCAGTTTGCGAGAAGCCATGTGGGGGACACAGCAAACATGTGGAAGAAGGTGCTCTGGTCAGATGAGACCAAAATTGAACTTTGTGGCCTAAAAGCAAAACGCTATGTGTGGGGGAAAACTAACACTGCACATCAACCTGAACACACCAACCCCACTGTAAAACATGGTGGTAGAAGCATCATGTGGTGGGGATGCTTTTCTTCAGCAAGGAAAGGGAAGCTGGTCAGAGTTGATGGGAAGATGGATGGAGCCAAATACAGGGCAATCTTAGAAGAGAACCTGTAATGCCCCGTACACACGGTCGGATTTTCCGATGGAAAATGTCCGATCGGAGCGTGTTGTCGGAAATTCCGACCGTGTGTGGGCTCCATCGGACATTTTCCATCGGATTTTCCGACACACAAAGTTGGAGAGCAGGGGATAAAATTTTCCGACAACAAAATCCGTTGTCGGAAATTCCGATCGTGTGTACACAAAGCCGACGGACAAAGTGCCACGCATGCTCAGAATAAATAAAGAGATGAAAGCTATTGGCCACTGCCCCGTTTATAGTCCCGACATACGTGTTTTACGTCACCGCGTTCAGAACGATCGGATTTTCCGACAACTTTGTGTGACCGTGTGTATGCAAGACAAGTTTGAGCCAACATCCGTCGGAAAAAATCCTAGGATTTTGTTGTCGGAATGTCCGAACAAAGTCCGACCGTGTGTACGGGGCATTAGAGTCTGCAAAAATCTTGAGACTGGGGTGGAGGTTCACCTTTCAGCAGGACAATGACCCTAAACATACAGCCAGAGCTACAATGGAATGGTTTAGATCAAAGCATATTCATGTGTTAGAATGGCCCAGTCACAGTCCAGACCTAAATCACATTGAGAATCTGTGGCAAGACTTGAAAATTGCTGTTCACAGACGCTCTCCATCCAATCTGACAGAGCTTGAGATATTTTGCAAAGAAGAATGGGCAAAAATGTCCCTCTCTAGATTTGCAAAGCTGGTAGAGACATCCCCAAAAAGACTTGAAGCTGTAATTACAGCGAAAGGTGGTTCTACAAGTCTTGGCTCAGGGGGGCTGAATGCAAATGCCCCCCCACACTTTTCACATATTTATTTGCAAAAAAAAAAATTGAAAACTGTAATGGACTCACCCAGGACAGAGGCTTTTGGAGGGGACTGAATGCTGGCCTCTTGCTTACTGATTATGGGCCCTGGATTTTGGGGGAACGGTGCTCTTTGTGAGCTGTATGCCTGGGGACCCTTGAGGTGGTGTTACTTTGGATTCAGGTCCATGCCCCTCCAAGACACACTGACTCTGGGAACCCTGTATATGCCATATTAAAAACAGTGACTGATTCGTACTGTTGGGACACATACTGTTAGAAGATGCTGCTGTCATCAACTCCAACCAACTGTCTGTCTGTTGTCTGCTATAATGTAAATAAGTCTAGTATAGTTTCTAAGAGTCTTTCACCCATTGTTGTTTGTGCTAATTAACCCTGCGATTGTATGATGGAGTATTGTGTTGATGTTTATGATAAAGTGTATTGTATAGTCGGTGAGCTAGAAGACGTCAAGGCTGCCCTAAAAGGTCATATCTCTGAGTCACCTGTCTGGTTAAAGGATTAGTAATTAGCTCAATACAGTTTGTATTGTCATCCTGCTGTATATATTTGTGTGAGATCTCAAATAAAGCAGGCTATTCCTGATGTACTCCAAGACTGCTGTTGTCTGGTTCTTAGGGGGGTTACTATAGCCAGATCCATTGGTCTCGTGTTCCAGGATGAAGGGAAGATTCTGGAGTGCTATAAATAAGCATTTTTGAAAGTGTGAAACGCGTCAGCTCCTGTGATCCGTTGTTTGCTGTGGCTTGTACTTTTTGGATTATTACCTCCTTTTTTTTTTAATAAAGGCATTTGATTTTGAGTGCGGCTGTCCAGAATCTTCCCTTCATCCAATTACCTATGCTTAGCCAGCGCCTGCTGTTCCTGTTCTGAGGGGAGCTACATTTCCAGACACCCTTCCTAGAGCGGCATCTCTCTTCCTCTCGTGTTCCAGGACTTAGGAAGTTATATACTGACGGAAACACTCAAGCGGAGTGTGGGACGTTCCGTCACACTAACCATTTATCATTTTCCTTCCACTTCACCATTATGTGCCGCCTTGTGTTGGTCTATCACAGTGATGGCGAACCTTGGCACCCCCAGATGTTTTGGAACTACATTTCCCATGGTGCTCAACTACACTGCAGAGTGCATGAGCATCATGGGAAATGTAGTGCCAAGGTTCGCCATCGAACGCAACGCGCATGCATTAACGGATGCGTTGTGGTGTGAATGAGCCCTTAGTGTGGGGCTCAACTAGACAACAGATACCTAGCTGTGGTTGCACTTTATAAGCTGTTTTTTTGTTTTATAAGGAGTGATTAATGTATTCAGTAATTAATAATAATAATATGCAAACATCTGACTCACCCCACTTATGCCCACTTAGCCCACGCCGGCCGTGAGACTGACACTCATAGGTGGGAGAGTCGGGCCTCTGGAGGTGAGACGCTGAGCCAACGTCACCGGGTTATTCAAGCTGCAATGCGAGAAGGCCTGACCCCGCAGAGAGGCAAAATACCGGCAACATACAAATAGCTGCAGACGGAATGTTCTGCGTGAGACAAAAAAAAAAAAACATCCATTAAAAGTATTCGTTTGGAGTTTATTGTCTGCACATCAAATGGCTATTTCACGAGGCTCTGGAAAAAAAAAGGAAAAGAAAAAAAACAAACTATAAAGCGTATTGTTTAGGATTGTGATCTACGGAATTAATGTTTTTGTTCGGCTTCTATTCATTTGTATTCTTTTTTTTTTGACAGCAGATACTTTTTGTACTCTGTTAGCCACCAACTGATGCAGAAAGTTTTGAGTTTAAGTGAAGCTCAATATTGGATAACTTTTTAGAACTTGTGTTTATGTACGTTACCCTCAGAAGAGCATTTTGGCAGGCGGTCAACCCCTAAAAAAAAAAACCCCCACACCACCATTCCGCAATCCCATGCATTGCACACAGCCCCATTTAGTTAAATGGCTAACAGACAATGCTACTACCTACCGTGCCTCCTGTTCTCATCCCTCCAGAGTTATGTCTCAGTAAGGCAGGAGATGTGTTACTGGCCAGATCACCATTATTATAACATTTGACCATTAGTTGCCCTTCAATTATAACATTTGACCATTCCCTCCCCTCCTATTATAACATTTGACCATTTCATTCCAATCCTATTATAACATTTGACCATTGGTTACCTCCTTGTTAGAACTATTGACCAACTGTTGTCCTCCTATTATAATGTTTGATCATTTGTTGTCCCTTTATTATAACATTTGACCATTGGCTGCCCTTCTATTATAACTTTTGACCATTTGTTGCCCTCGTAATATAACATTTGACCTGTTGTTGCCCTTCTATTATAACATTTGACCATTTGTTGCCCTTCTATTATAACTTTTGACCATTTGTTGCCCTTCTATTATAACTTTTGACCATTTGTTGCTCTTCTATTATAACTTTTGACCATTTGTTGTCCTTCTATTATAACTTTTGACCATTTGTTGCTCTTCTATTATATCTTTTGACCATTTGTTGCCCTTCTATTATAACTTTTGACCATTGCTGCCCTTCTGTTAGATTTTTTTGACCATTTTTTGCCGTTCTATTATAACTTTTGACCATTTGTTGCTCTTCTATTATATCTTTTTACCTTTTGTTGCCCTTCTATTATAACTTTTGACCATTTGTTGCTCTTCTATTATATCTTTTGACCTTTTGTCGCCCTTCTATTCTAACTTTTGACCTTTTGTCGCCCTTCTATTCTAACTTTTGACCATTTGTTGCCCTCCTATTATAACATTTGACCTTTTGTTGCCCTTCTATTATAACATTAGACCATCGGTTGCCCCCCCCATTACAAACATTTGCCCATCGGTTGCCCCTCTATTATGACTTTTGACCATTTGTTCCCTCCTATTATAACATTTGACCCTTTGTTGCCCTTCTATCATAACAGTTGACCATTGGCTGCCCTCCTATCATTACATTTGACCATTTGATTCTAATCCTATTATAACATTTGACCATTGGTTACCCCCTTATTATAAGATTTGACCAGCTGTTGTCCTCCTATTATAATATTTGACCATTTGTTACCCCGTTTTATAACATTTGACCTTTTGATCATTTGACCTTTTGTTGCCCTTTTATTATAACTTTTGAATATTTGTTGCCCTCCTATTATAACATTTGGCCTTTTGCTGCCCTTCCATTATAATATTTGACCAATTGTTGCCCTTCTATTATAACATTTGACCATTGGTTGCCCCCCCCATTAAAACATTTGACCATGGGTTGCCCTTCTATTATAACTGTTGACCATTTGTCGCCCTTCTATAATAACAGTTGGCCATTTGTCACGGTCGCCTCAGCAACACTACGGAGCTTACGATCCACCCAGCATCCAGCATCCGCCCAGCATTTGCCTCCCTCACTTTTTGCCTTGACAAGCGGCTTTCGGCTCTCACATCTACCATGGATGATCCACAGCGCCATCCTGGAAGCCCAGTTCCAGCTCGCCCGTCCAGCCAGCCGGACAACAGGGATCCCACGACGAGCTCTACACGACACCTCCCGGTTACAGTGAGTCCGGCTATCCAGCCAACCGTTGCACTGCAGTGAGCGGTCTCTTTCCCCCTATTCCATCTGTGTATATTCCATCCATGGGGTCCGCATTGAGGATCATTACATCAAGCACACTTGCTGACTATTAACCCCTTATTCTCTGGTGTTTAGCATTATCGTTTTTACTAGTATTCAAGAGTACTTCACTTTTGGCAATGGGTTGTTTTTAGTTTTCCATTGCCAGCTGTTCTTCCTAATTTTTATGTGTATCCTAATAAATGAACTTGCTGTTCACTTCATTTATTTCCTTTTAATTGGCGGTCCCATTGAGCGCTGCAATTATGTTATTTTTGATCATTTGTTGCCTTCCTACTATAACATTTGACCATTGGCTGCCTCTATATTGTATATGACTGCCCATTTATCGCCCATGTGTTATCATAATTGCCATTTTTTTCGCCTAGTTATTGAGCCATCAATGACTCACAGTAGTTTGCTACTATCAAACCCTTTTATTTTATAGCACACAGCTATTATTCCTATATTTGTAGTGCAAGTCCATACATTCTCGTTTATTAACTCCCTTAACAAACTCCTAACAAATCTGGAGTAGCTGGGGGGAACAAAACCATGACCACCAGGCCTGTATCCTGACCTAAGCCATGTTTGCAATTTCCCAACAGCAGTGAGCGAAACTGAGAGTTTTCATTGAATCGTTTGGTAACTCTGTGCATAGCGTACTCCTAAACCCTGCACTCTGCACATAGCACACTCCTAAACCCTGCACTCTGCACATAGCACACTCCTAAACCCTGCACTCTGCACATAGCACACTCCTAAACCCTGCACTCTGCACATAGCACACTCCTAAACCCTGCACTCTGTATGTAGTGTAATCCTGAACTCTGCACTCTGCACATAGCACACTCCTAAACTCTGCAAACTGCACATAGCACATTCTTAAACCCTGCACTCTGCACATAGCACACTCCTAAACGCTGCACTCTGTACGTAGTGTAATCCTGAATTCTGCACTCTGTGCGGAACCCATTTCTGAACCCTGCATTCTGTACAGAGTACACCCCTGAACTGGGAACTCTGTGCATAGGGCATATCTAAACCCTACACTCTGCACATAGCACACTCCTAAACACTGCACTCTGCACATAGCACACTTCTAAACCCTGCACTCTGTATGTAGTGTAATTCTGAACTCTGCACTCTGTACGTAGTGTAATCCTGAACTCTGCACTCTGTGCGGAACGCATTTCTGAACTCGGCATTCTGTACAGAGCACACCCCTGAATTGGGAACTCTGTACATAGGGCATATCTAAACCCTGCACTCTGCACATAGCACACTCCTAAACCCTGCACTCTGTATGTAGTGTAATCCTGAACTCTGCACTCTGTACGTAGTGTAATCCTGAACTCTGCACTCTGTGCGGAACGCATTTCTGAACCCTGCATTCTGTACGGAGCACACCCCTGAACTGGGAACTCTGTGCATAGGGCATATCTAAACCCTGCACTCTGCACATAGCACACTCCTAAACCCTGCAATCTGTACGTAGTGTAATCCTGAACGCTGCACTCTGTACGTAGTGTAATCCTGAACCCTGCATTCTGTACAGCGCACACTCCTGAACTGGGAACTCTGTACATAGTACACCCCTGAACTCTGCACTCTGACCGGTACGTCACTTTGCATCACCAGCTCCTGTGCGGCTCATAGAGTGCGCACCTGGGAGCCCGGCGGTCGGTATGTCACTCGGGGACTGTGGATCACATTACCCCCTGTGTCCGGGTGATAAGAAGCTGCATTACCATGTGATTGATGTGTCCATTCACAGACTATTTATGCACTCTCCCGGCCACCATCTGGGCACCTTCCCCCCAGAGATTGGCTGGAGCTACATAAATATTCAGACTGCTCATTTGACTCCCCCCCCACCGACTATATTCTGGAAGCCTCCAGAAGACAGGGGAAAGCAATCAAACTTGCAGCCTGCTGAGCCCAGAGCAGACCAAAGCAATCACATGTTGCTCTGCTGATTACATCAAAGCCACAATAACTAAATTTGCCTAATCCTTACTAGCAGCCTATCTAGGAGGGTGCTACATCTGCATGTGTGTGACGCCTTAGGTGTGACTTAGTCTAGGTACGCGACTAAGATACAGTATACAGGAGAATAGAAAAATGTAAGTTACAACCCATGCCCATTTTTTAATACATATGGTATTTCCAACAAATACGAAGTAGAAAGCTTACCCAGAGATGCTACGGAGGTACCTTTGTGAATACACTGTCAATTTACTTTTAGGATGAGAAATAATTGTGGCGTTGCATTCTTCTCCGCTCCTTCTTTAATGCCTTTGCAGCCGAGGCCTGGGAATATGTATCAAAAAAAAAACTGTTTGACGAGGATTTATTGAAAAAAAAAAAAAAAAAAAAATGTACAGCAAGCAAACGGAACCAGACAGCTGGTGCAAAGCCTCTGCAATACTTTTATTAGGGCGACATAAAACAAGGAGGCTGGAAGTTTCCGAGTCCTCAAAGTTTCCTTTTGTCAGTTATCACCTTCTAGTTTCTCAAAGGAGCTCCAGCGGTCTCCGAAGCTCACATGTGCCAACTGTTCCTCTCTTCCAGGCCAATAAAAGGGTTTTTTTCTTTTTTCTTTTTTTTTTATTTTGAGTGATAAATATACGTTCTCGGAGGAGAAAGCTCAGCGAGGATCCTCAACCGTTCAATTTAAGAACCCCCTCCGCACGAGGCGAGATGGTGTGTTTGTTGCTCTATTTGATTTGTTGTAAACACGAAGTGTCGCGGAAACGTTGATTATTGAAGGACGTGTCCAGACTCCAGCCAACGTGTTTTTTTTTTTATCACCTGTTAGGAATAAAATAGGACGACATAAAAAATTGTATAAAACGAGTTTAACCCCTTCACACCTAAGAGTAAAGGAAATCTTAATGCCTGAGCACAATTTTGCAACTTTAACATGTGTTAGTAAATCTGTACATATCATCACTCCTTTATCAACTCCTTTATGAACCCGGGTGGATTATACCGCATTTTTTTTTAGGACAAATTGGGCTTTCTTTTGGTGGTAAAGTATAATGGATAGCTCCTGATATTTTTTATTATCTAAGGAAAACTGGCCCAAAGAGTAAAACATTTTTTTTTTCTTTTTTTCTTTTTTTCTTTAACGGTATATTTCTTGTTCCTACCATAACCTACCTCCACCTGCCCCCTATGCCCAATCCAAGTTCCCGTTCTCCTGGGCTCATTTACACTTTGCTTCAACTTCAACACACATTAAAGTGCCTACAACCTCAACATGCTTTTTTTGATGTATTTCTGATGCTTTTCTGAATGAAGCTTGGCAAATGCCCCATGTGGGTTAATTTTCTATTTATTTTAAAGGGGCCCAATAGAGTTGTGACTAAGTAGTACCCCCACTCAGCAGATCCCTGGCTCATTAGTAGACTTGTTCAGCAGATCCCTGCTCAGTAGTACCCCCAGCTTTGCTGATGCCCCCCAGCTCTGCTGATCCCCCCGCTAAGTAGTAACCCCCATCACTGCTGATCCCCCACTCAGTAGTAACCCCCAGCTCTGCTGATCCCCCGCTCAGTAGTAACCCCCACCTTTGCTGATCCCTCGCTAAGTAGTAATCCCCAGTTCTGCTGATTCTCCGCTCAGTAGTAACCCCCAGCTTTGCTGATCCCCCGCTCAGTAGTAACCCCCAGCACTGCTGATTCCCCACTCAGTAGTAACCCCCACCTTTGCTGATCCCCCGCTAAGTAGTAATCCCCAGCTCTGCTGATTCTCCGCTCAGTAGTAACCCCCAGCTCTGCTGATCCCCCACTCAGTAGTAACCCCACCTTTGCTGATCCCCCGCTAAGTAGTAATCCCCAGCTCTGCTGATTCTCCGCTCAGTAGTAACCCCCAGCTTTGCTGATCCCCCGCTCGGTAGTAACCCCCAGCTCTGCTGATCCCCCGCTCAGTAGTAACCCCCAGCACTGCTGATTCCCCCCTCAGTAGTAACCCCCAGCTCTTCTGATCCCCCACTCAGTAGTAACCCCCACCTTTGCTGATCCCCCGCTAAGTAATAATCCCCAGCTCTGTTGATTCTCCGCTCAGTAGTAACCCCCAGCTTTGCTGATCCCCCGCTCAGTAGTAACCCCCAGCACTGCTGATTCCCCGCTCAGTAGTAACCCCCAGCTCTGCTGATCCCCCGCTAAGTAGTAACCCCCATCACTGCTGATCCCCCATTCAGTAGTAACCCTCAGCTCTGCTGATCCCCCACTCAGTAGTAACCCCCACCTTTGCTGATCCCCCGCTAAGTAGTAACCCCCAGCACTGCTGATTCTTCGCTCAGTAGTAACCCCCAGCTCTGCTGATCCCCCACTCAGTAGTAACCCCCACCTTTGCTGATCCCCCGCTCAGTAGTAACCCCCAGCACTGCTGATTCCCCGCTCAGTAGTAACCCCCAGCTCTGCTGATTCCCCGCTCAGTAGTAACCCCCAGCTCTGCTGATCCCCCGCTCAGTAGTAACCCCCACCTTTGCTGATCCCCCGCTAAGTAGTAATCCCCAGCTCTGCTGATTCTCCGCTCAGTAGTAACCCCCAGCACTGCTGATATCCCGCTCAGTAGTAACCCCCAGCTCTGCTGATTCCCCGCTCAGTAGTAACCCCCAGCTCTGCTGATTCCCCGCTCAGTAGTAACCCCCACCACTGCTGATACCCCGCTCAGTAGTAACCCCCAGCTCTGCTGATTCCCCGCTCAGTAGTAACCCCCAGCTCTGCTGATTCCCCGCTCAGTAGTAACCCCCAGCACTGCTGATACCCCGCTCAGTAGTAACCCCCAGCTCTGCTGATTCCCCGCTCAGTAGTAAACCCCAGCTCTGCTGATCCCCCAACTAGTAGTAATCCCCAGCTCTGCTGATCCCCCCGCTTAGTAATCCCCAGCTCTGCTGATTCCCTGCTCAGTAGTAAACCCCAGCTCTGCTGATCCCCCAATTAGTAGTAATCCCCAGCTCTGCTGATCCCCCCGCTTAGTAATCCCCAGCTCTGCTGATTCCCTGCTCAGTAGTAATCCCCAGCTCTGCTGATCCCCCCGCTTAGTAATCCCTAGCTCTGCTGATTCCCCGCTCAGTAGTTACATAGTTACATAGTAGGTGAGGTTGAAAAAAGACACAAGTCCATCAAGTCCAACCTATGTGTGTGATTATGTGTCAGTATTACATTGTATATCCCTGTATGTTGCGGTCATTCAGGTGCTTATCTAATAGTTTCTTGAAGCTATCAATGCTCCCCGCTGAGACCACTGCCTGTGGAAGGGAATTCCACATCCTTGCCGCTCTTACAGTAAAGAACCCTCTACGTAGTTTAAGGTTAAACCTCTTTTCTTCTAATTTTAATGAGTGGCCACGAGTCTTGTTAAACTCTCTTCTGCGAAAAAGTTTTATCCCTATTGTGGGGTCACCAGTCCGGTATTTGTAAATTGAAATCATATCCCCTCTCAAGCGTCTCTTCTCCAGAGAGAATAAGTTCAGAGCTCACAACCTTTCCTCATAACTAAGATCCTCCAGACCCTTTATTAGCTTTGTTTCCCTTCTTTGTACTCGCTCCATTTCCAGTACATCCCTCCTGAGGACTGGTGCCCAGAACTGGACAGCATACTCCAGGTGCGGCCGGACCAGAGTCTTGTAGAGCGGGAGAATTATCGTTTTATCTCTGGAGTTGATCCCCCTTTTAATGCCAATATTCTATTTGCTTTGTTAGCAGCAGCTTGGCATTGCATGTCATTGCTGAGCCTATCATCTACTAGGACCCCCAGGTCCTTTTCCATCCTAGATTCCCCCAGAGGTTTTCCCCCCAGTCTATAGATTGCATTTATATTTTTGCCACCCAAATGCATTATTTTACATTTTTCTACGTTGAACCTCATTTGCCATATAGTTGCCCACCCCATTAATTTGTTCAGGTCTTTTTGCAAGGTTTCCACGCCCAGCTCTGCTGATTCTCTGGTTTGCTGATCCTCCTCTCTCTCTGGTCCCGTTATCCGGTCTTACCCCCTGTCACCTCCCCCAATTTCCTCCGCCCAACACAAATCCCCTCCATCTCCTTGTTGTGTCCACCCCCACCTCACATGACAATACAGTGCCCAGGGCAGCCGCCCCTCCTTCCCACCCCTTGTCCCGGCCCTGCTTAGGCTAGGTTCACATCTGTGTGGGTGGTGCCACTGCCGGACCAGCGCAAATACTGGCAGCCGCAACCACCCACACAGAGAAATGCGGGACCCACCATTAATCCGAACGCCACACTGCCCACACTGGAAATCGCACCCGTACTGGGAACCTCGGCTGTGGGCTGCTGTCATGAGAAGGTCTACCCGTTGGTGGCGCTATCGGTCTCTTGGATCGCAGTACCAGTGTCCATCAGCAGGTGTCTTCCAACACCTAGGACCTGCAGTAAGAGGTCTTTCCTGCTGGTGGCACTGTTGCATCCTCGGGCCGTAGTACCGGCGTCAACCAGCGGGTGCACTCTGGCAGTGTGGAGCAAACAGGTCACACTGCGCTCAGCTGTAACGTGAGGTCAATTACCACAGCCTTACAAATACCCGGCAAGCCCTCATAGGCTTGCCTTGGTATCTCTCTCTCTCCCTGCGTTCTGACCTTGCTGCCTGTTTGACCTTGAGCCTGCTATCTGCCTTGTCCTGATCCAATCCCTATCCTGAGGCCTTCCTAGTCCTGTCCCTTCTGTTCCTGGCTCCCTTGGATCCCTGCCCTGAACCCCATCCATCCATCCTCTCCTTGTCCTGTTCAGGTTCCCCTCCTTACCCTTCTGCTGACTTCCCTGTGTATGACCTTGGCTTGGCTTGTTTACGATTACGGTATCTCCCTTTACTTATATATATATACATTGTTGTTTGTAGTGGGTTGTTGTGTGGGTTTTTGCACTGTTTGTTCCTGTCACTTATCACTTGTTAATAAACACCATTTCACTTACATGTGTTTCTGGTCTCCTCTGTGCAGTCCACACAGTCTGGTCTACTAGTCTCCTGACAGTATACCAAGGCCATCCCTGACCAGACGTGGCTGCACTGAGAAACCGTCCTGTTACGGTGGGCGCGCAAAATGGACTTTGATGAAATTGTCTATTATTCTCTGCTGGCGGCAGAGGATAATGAATATTGTTGTCAGACTCTTAAAGATTGGACCCGAGACCAACTGCTGGAAACGATACAAACCGCCCATTTACTTGTAGATCAAGGTCATGTGTTATTTGAGGATGTTCTGCCTTTGATCCAATTATGTACAAAGTCAGCCTCATCATGCATTCCCGAAGGTAGTGACGATTTCTCCCCTCCTTTCAGTTGTGACCAGGTGGAATCCCTGGTATGGTTGTTAGAGGATGATCCGGCTTACTTTGATGAACATTATTCCGCTTGTTCCCAGCAGGTGTTATCTGATTGCATTTATTCAGTACAATCTCTGGTTAGTCGGGCTGTATGTAAATCAGCGTTTGTTCAACCTTTGCTGCAGGCATGGTCAGATCTCCTGTCTTTAGCTAAGCCACAACATTCCAGCCCTGCCATTAATCATCTGCCTTCCAAAAGATCTATCTCCCCGTCACCTATGGCAACCTCAGCTACAACCCAGTTTAATCAGTTCCCTACCAAATACTATCACCCAGTCTCCAAGTGTCGCACCTATCCTGCTTTCAATTCACCTGTCTCTTTTCCTCCACCTGTAACAGTCCCACAAAACCCCTCTCTAGCTACAGTTCCTTGGTCTTCCTTCGATCCAGCTACTTTCTTTGCTTACAGCCCTGCACCTACATACAAAACTGCACGGGCTAAACCAAAGAAGAAGCAAAAATTCTTCCCGACCCACACCATCTTGCCAGTAACCCAACCTGTTCCAGCTTTGCAGTCTGACGTTCCAGCTCGCCAGTCTGATGTTCCAGCCTTCCAGTCTGATGTTCCAGCCTTCCAGTCTGATGTTCCAGCCTTCCAGTCTGATGTTCCAGCTTTGCAGTCTGATGTTCCAGCTTTCCAGTCTGATGTTCCAGCCTTCCAGTCTGATGTTCCAGCCTTCCAGTCTGATGTTCCAGCCTTCCAGTCTGATGTTCCAGCTTTGCAGTCTGATGTTCCAGCTTTGCAGTCTGATGTTCCAGCTTTGCAGTCTGACGTTCCAGCTCGCCAGTCTGATGTTCCAGCCTTCCAGTCTGATGTTCCAGCCTTCCAGTCTGCTGTTCCAGCTTTGCAGTCTGCTGTTCCAGCCTTCCAGTCTGCTGTTCCAGCCTTCCAGTCTGCTGTTCCAGCCTTCCAGTCTGATGTTCCAGCTTTGCAGTCTGATGTTCCAGCTTTGCAGTCTGATGTTCCAGCTTTACAGTCTGATGTGCCTGCCTCCCAGTCTGTCGTCCCGATGCCTGCCTTCCAGCTCGATGTCCCTGCCTTCCAGCCGGATGTCTTGCAGCTTGCCTTCCAGCCTGATGTCTTGATGCCTACCTACCAGTCTGATGTGCCAGCTTTCCAGATTGATGTGCCAGCTTTCCAGATTGATGTGCCAGCCTCCCAGATTGGTGTGCCAGCCTCACAGATTGATGTGCCAGCCTCCCAGATTGATGTGCCAGCTTCCCAGATTGATGTGCCAGCTTCCCAGATTGATGTGCCAGCTTCCCAGATTGATGTGCCAGCTTCCCAGATTGATGTGCCAACTTCGCAGTTTGCTGTACCAGCTTCCCAGCCTGATGCCTTGCAGCTTGTCTTCCAGCCTGATGTCTTGATGCCCACCTACCAGTCTGATGTGCCAGCTTCCCAGTCTGATGTGCCAGCTTCCCAGTCTGATGTGCCAGCTTCCCAGATTGATGTGCCAGCTTCCCAGCCTGATGCCTTGCAGCTTGTCTTCCAGCCTGATGTCTTGATGCCTACCTGCCAGTCTGATGTGCCAGCTTCCCAGTCTGATGTGCCAGCTTCCCAGTCTGATGTGCCAGCTTCCCAGTCTGATGTGCCAGCTTCCCAGTCTGATGTGCCAGCTTCCCAGTCTGATGTGCCAGCTTCCCAGATTGATGTGCCAGCTTCCCAGATTGATGTGCCAGCTTCCCAGATTGATGTGCCAGCTTCCCAGTTTGCTGCCCAGCTCAAGTGGTTCCTGTCGTTTGCTGCCCAGCTCAAGTGGTTCCTGCCGTCTGCTGCCCAGCTCAAGTGGTTCCTGCCGTCTGCTGCCCAGCTCAAGTGGTTCCTGTCATCTGCTGCCCAGCTCAAGTGGTTCCTGTCGTCTGCTGCCCAGCTCAAGTGGTTCCTGTCGTCTGCTGCCCAGCTCAAGCGTTTCCTGTCGTCTGCTGCCCAGCTCAAGTGTTTCCTGTCGTCTGCTGCCCAGCTCAAATGTTTCCTGTCGTCTGCTGCCCAGCTCAAGTGTTTCCTGTCGTCTGCTGCCCAGCTCAAGTGTTTCCTGTCGTCTGCTGCCCAGCACAAGTGTTTCCTGTCGTCTGCTGCCCAGCTCAAGTGTTTCCTGTCGTCTGCTGCCCAGCTCAAGTGTTTCCTGTCGTCTGCTGCCCAGCTCAAGTGTTTCCTGTCTGCTGCCCAGCTCAAGTGTTTCCTGTCGTCTGCTGCCCAGCTCAAGTGGTTCCTGTCGTCTGCTGCCCAGCTCAAGTGGTTCCTGTCGTCTGCTGCCCAGCTCAAGTGGTTCCTGTCGTCTGCTGCCCAGCTCAAGTGGTTCCTGTCGTTTGCTGCCCAGCTCAAGTGGTTCCTGTCGTTTGCTGCCCAGCTCAAGTGGTTCCTGTCGTTTGCTGCCCAGCTCAAGTGGTTCCTGTCATTTGCTGCCCAGCTCAAGTGGTTCCTGTCGTTTGCTGCCCAGCTCAAGTGGTTCCTGTCGTTTGCTGCCCAGCTCAAGTGGTTCCTGTCGTCTGCTGCCCAGCTTAATGACTCTGACATGCCAGCAGTACCCACTGTCCAGGTTGATGTACCCGATGCCCGGCCTGATGTGCCCTCACCTGTCCAGTTGAAGGCCATGAACTTTGAACAGATACACCTTGTTGGAGCGTCTGGAGGCCGCTCCTTTAGGGGGGGGTACTGTCATGAGAAGGTCTACCCGTTGGTGGCGCTATCGCTCTCTTGGATCGCAGTACCAGTGTCCATCAGCAGGTGTCTTCCAACACCTAGGACCTGCAGTAAGAGGTCTTTCCTGCTGGTGGCACTGTTGCATCCTCGGGCCGTAGTACCGGCGTCAACCAGCGGGTGCACTCTGGCAGTGTGGAGCAAACAGGTCACACTGCGCTCAGCTGTAACGTGAGGTCAATTACCACAGCCTTACAAATACCCGGCAAGCCCTCATAGGCTTGCCTTGGTATCTCTCTCTCTCCCTGCGTTCTGACCTTGCTGCCTGTTTGACCTTGAGCCTGCTATCTGCCTTGTCCTGATCCAATCCCTATCCTGAGGCCTTCCTAGTCCTGTCCCTTCTGTTCCTGGCTCCCTTGGATCCCTGCCCTGAACCCCATCCATCCATCCTCTCCTTGTCCTGTTCAGGTTCCCCTCCTTACCCTTCTGCTGACTTCCCTGTGTATGACCTTGGCTTGGCTTGTTTACGATTACGGTATCTCCCTTTACTTATATATATATACATTGTTGTTTGTAGTGGGTTGTTGTGTGGGTTTTTGCACTGTTTGTTCCTGTCACTTATCACTTGTTAATAAACACCATTTCACTTACATGTGTTTCTGGTCTCCTCTGTGCAGTCCACACAGTCTGGTCTACTAGTCTCCTGACAGCTGCGATTTCAAAAAATAGCGCAGGGACTTCTTTCCTGCGTGTCGCGGGGGAAGGGCAGCCCATTCACATAAATGGCCTCTTGTGTCCACGCAAAACGGTGGCCTGCACATGTGTGGTCCTAGCCTTGGAGTTCACATTAACTTGTGTCAAGCATGAGACCGTCATCCTTATATTCTCTAGTTCCTCAATCAGCACTCAGGCAGTTAAAGCCATTCATTACCGAAGCTCGAAGATGGGCTGCGCAGTTTTAAGATACATCAAGAGCCATATGTTGGTCTATTGGTCTGCGGGGAGTCTTACAAAAAAATAATTGGACTCCATCCCCATTCTACTAAACATATATGAGAAGAAATCGGATGTGCGTTAATGAGGCCGTCATTACTCATCCTAAGAGCTCATCCTGACATGTTTTTGCATTTAAAGAATGTGAAGAAAATTGGCAGAAGTTTCCAAACACATTTTGGGAACAAAGTTATTTTTTTTTGCCCAGTCAGATATCGTTTAACAAAGACGTTATTGGAGTAACAAATTGCCCATTGGTAGGCCCGTGACAAATTACAATTTGTTACATGTAATTATTTTTGGGATCTCATAAACTTGCAGAAATACCCTATATTACCAAAAGTATTGGGACGCCTGCCTTTACACGCACATGAACTTTAATGACATCCCAGTCTTAGTCTGTAGGGTTCAATCTTGAGTTGGCCCACCCTTTGCAGGTATAACAGCTTCAACTCTTCTGGGAAGGCCGTTCACAAGGTTTAGGAGGGTGTCTATGGAAATGTTTAACAAAAGATTTGCCCTAATGGGAGTTTAAATGATGTGGGCACCATTTGGCCAAAAAGCATCATACCAGTAATTGAAGTATAAAGTATATGCATTTATTCAGGTAAAAGTCATGCATACATTGGTACCATCAGCAATGGCCAGTTGTAAAACAACACACATATAAAATAGACAATGGTACATAAATGGATAATAAACATGTAAAACACGGGCATTGATATACCCTAAGAATAAAAAACATGTCATACACAAGCATCTAGTCTATCCGACGCGTTTCGCGAGACCCAGCTCACTCCTCAGGGGTTGATGCATGTACAGATGTATCTAAGATTGAAGAATATAAATGAGTAGGTGGCAGGGGTGTTGCTAGGTCAACAAAAGATCCTGGGCTAGAGCCCATAGCAGCGTAGTAAAGAAAGTCATACGCTTGGGTGGGCATACAGATGTATATACAGTAATATACGTGTGTGTGTATATATCCCCAGAGAGCCCCCCCACTTACATCAGGGTCCCCAGAGAGCCCCCCCTTACACCAGAGTCCCCAGAGAGCCTCCTCCTTGCATCAGAGTCCCCAGAGAGCCCCCCACTTACATCAGGGTACCCAGAGAGCCTCCCCTCCCCTTGGGGACACCCGCAGAGACTCAGGGCTATGGGCCCCATATTCGGGGCTATAGACCCAAAAGCCACCCCCTAGCAACGCCACTGGTAGGTGGTATAGTATTGATGGAGTAGTTACAGAGCGTGGGAGCCATAATGTGGGGTCCCATACTCACCACTAAATGAGGCCAGGACAGCAGGGGTGCGATTCCCAGAGGTAGCAGCAGGTGTCTCAACCGGGAACTGAGGAGGCGGAGCCGAACGGGACCCCGGTGGGGCAAACCAGAGGACAGGCATGGTGCGCATGTGAGAGTGTGTCCCCAGGAGTCTCACTGAATCCAGGTGTAATGGAAACTGTAGGCGTACAAAAGTATAATAATGCATTGGGTACTAATGATATGTATGTGTCTATGTATAAACAGAGAGTCCATGTGTAATGGAAACTGTAGGCGTAAAAAACTATAGTCATACATTAAGTACTAATGGTATGTATGTGTCTATGTATGAAGAGAAAGCCTGAGCCGAGAATAGTAGGGGCATAGGAGACTGAAAGGGGAAAGAAAAATGGCAAAGAAATGCCAGCAAGTGATAAGAGTCAGAGAAATGAGCAAGAGAGAAAGAAAAAGAATGAAAAAAGCCAAATTCAAATTGAAATTGAAATGGAACTGGTGACAAAAAAGCAAAAAGTAAGATGAATGCTCAGAATGAGCCATGTGCGAGTGATGAAGTGTACCTGGAGTTGGTGGAAGTAGGCGAGTCTGGTAAGTCTAGGCAGGGGAATCAACAGGTGTGTATGTCCTCTGTGATACAAAGACTGAAATGCACACCATGTCAACCCTCCAATATATACCCCCAGGAGATCCAGCAGGGCTCCGCCCCTAACGTCATGATTGGATGACTGACACATGAGTGCAGGAGACACCCTGCTAGATCTCCTGGGGGTATATATTGGAGGGCTGACATGGTGTGCATTTCAGTCACTGTACCATCAAATACTGTCACTTTGACCATCAAACGCAGGCACTGTGCCCAACGCTGCCACTGTGCCATCAAATGCAGCCGCTGTGCCATCAAACGCAGCTACTGTGGAAAATTTTGCCACTGTGCCCATCAAACGCTGCCAGTGTGCTCATCAAATGCTGCCAGTGTGCCCATCAAATGCTGCCAGTGTGCCCAACTGCCAATCATATGCTGCCAATGTACCCATCAAACACTGCCCATGTGCCCAACTGTCCATCAAATGTTGCCAGTGTGCCCAACTGCCCACCAAATGCTGCCAGTGTGCCCAACTGCCCATCATATGCTGCCACTGTGACCATAAAACGCTGCCAGTGTGCCCATCAAATGCTGCCAGTGTGCCCAACTGCCATTCAAATGCTGCCAGTGTGCCCAACTGCCCATCATATGCTGCCAGTGTGACCATAAAACGCTGCCAGTGTACCCATCAAATGCTGCCAGTGTGCCCAACTGCCCATCATATGCTGCCAGTGTGCCCATCAATCGTTGCCAGTGTGCCCATCGAATGCTGTCAGTATGCCCATTAAATGCTGCCAGTGTGCTCCCTGCCCGCTCGCCGTCTGCCCAGCACTTACCCTGTGTCTGTGGGGCAGCAGGTGACGGCGACGAGCGGGGTCCTTCTTGCGTCTCCAGCCTCATCTCCCGTTCTCTCCTCCTGATAGGCATCCAATAGCGGCCCCTGTCTTTTCAGCCAATCAGGTGACAGGTAACAGACCCAAGCACCTGATTGGCGGAGAAGCGGTTCAGTGTTAGGAAAGCAAATAGTCATTCGGTTTCCTAACACAGCTAAGTGGACTGCGAGTGCAAGGCGCTAGCAGTTCACCTATTTTGCAGCTTACCAGCTCCGCTTGGGCCGTGCGTTCCACTGTGATTCTGACGTCACTTCCGGTTTACCACTGGCACAGGGAAACCAGAAGTGACGTCTTAACTCAGAGAACAAAGCACCTCCGAGAAAACAAAGCGGAGGTCCGCCGATTTTTTTTTTTGTTTGTTTAAAGTCAGCAGCTACAAATACTGCAGCTGCTGACTTTTAAAATAAGGACACATACTTGTCCAGGGCGCCGGCGATGTCGGCACCCAAAGCTGATCTATCCCTCGGCTGTCGGGTGCTGCCGCCGCCATCTTCGGTAAGGGAATCAGGAAGTGACTTCACTTCCTGGTTCCCTACTGCACATGCGCGACTCGTCCTGCGCTATCCCACTGGTCCCTGCTGTCTTCTGGGACCTGTGTGTCTCCCAGAAGACAGCGGGCGCGCGGGGGGGGGGGAGAAGGCACTGGAAGTGGGAGCAAAATACCTGTATTAGACAGGTATCTGCTCTCCTCCCCCCCCCCGAAAGGTGCCAAATGTGACACCAGAGGGGGGGGGGGGGGGGGACAGGGAAAGCGGTAATTCCATTTTTGGGTGGAACTCCGCTTTAAGTGATACTACGGGCGGGAGGTCCTTAAAGCAGAGTTCCACCCAAAAATGGAACTTCTGCTCTTCGGCACCCCCCCCTCCAGTGTCACATTTGGCACCTTTCAGGGGGGAGCAGATACCTGTCTAATTCAGGTATTTGCTCCCACTCCTGGGCATAGATAGCCGCAGTATCTTCGGATATCTGCGCCATTTCCGTTGCCTCCTCTGTCCCCCACCCTCTGTCTTCTGAGAGACACACAGGTCCCAGAAGACAGCAGGGACCAGTGGGATCGCACATGCGCAGGAGGGAAACAGGCTGTGAACCTGCAAGGCTTCACTTCCTGATTCCCTTACTGAAGATGGCGGCGCCTCCACCCTAGAGCCGAAGGACAGAATGGCTTCGGGTGCCGACATCGTGGGCGCCCTGGACAGGTGAGTGTCCGTATTTCAAATGTCAGCAGCTGCAGTATTTGTAGCTGCTGACTTTAAAAAAAAAAAATTGGCGGAACTCCGCTTTAAGTGGTTAACACTGTAACAAGCTTTTAGCTGCGTTTAGCCGCGTTTTGCGTTTCTAAGCATTTTTACATTATAGGGAGTGTTTTTTTTTTCCCACAGAATTTTTTTATTAAGAATTTTCATAAACAATACAGATAGTATCATATAACACATAGTCATGTTACAAATAGATAGTAATCCAACTAGAAAGAGGCATTGGGTGCGAACTTGGAGAACTATGCGTTGGTTGGTGTTGCCTCTAGGTTAATTATTAAATCAACCATATTAAGACTCTTGTAGTATTGCGAGGTGTACTTCATGTTAGTTCGGTTTACGTTGGAATGGAAAACATCTTTAGGAATTAACCAGTAGTACACCTATAGATATTATAAGACAGGCAGGGAATAGGATATGTGTCCGACTATCATGTCGGCCTTCGACTCCTCAGCTTTTTAGTAAGGGGCATCGAGAGTTAAGAGTAAAGGAGAAGAAGGAAGGAGGAAAGGAGAGAGAAAAGAAAAAGAAACAGAAGACAGAAGGATAAGAAAGTGAAGGGGGGGGGTGGAGTAGCACTGTAAGTGAGGTGTGTGAGGAGGGGATGGGAAGGCCACCAATAGGGAGTGTTTTTAATGTAAAGATGCCAAAAAACACCAATGCCGCTAAACGCCTGTAAACGAGTTTTAACGCTGTTTTTTCCCGGCAGCAGTGCTGGCGTTTTTTAAATGTCCTATGTGGAAAATCAATATTTTTCTTGTTAGAAAATCATTTAGAACCCCCAAAGATTATATATATATATATATATATATATATATATATATATTACGGAAACACCATGTAAAAGAACAAAATCATTACCTAATATGGTGTTGGACCGCCTCTGGCATGCCAGGCTGCCTAAATTCTCTTGGGATATTACAAATATAAGTCTTAAATACAATATAATGCGGCAAACGTACAGTGATGCACAGAACTACATGGCGTTAAACTGGCAGTAACGCACACAAAACTGTATGGCGTTAAACTGGCAGTAACGCACACAAAACTGTATGGCGTTAAACTGGCAGTAACACACACAAAAGTAAATGATGTTAAACTGGCAGAAACGCACAAAACTATATGGCGTTAAACTGGCAGCAATGCACACAGAACTATATGGCATTAAACTGGCAGTAGCGCTCACAGAACTATATGGCGTTAAACTGGCAGTAGCGCTCACAGAACTATATGGCGTTAAACTGGCAGTAACGCAATCAAATAGATGGTGTCCAACTGTCACTACACTGACCCTATTTGAACTGTCCCTACTCTAGCTATACACTAATGTAAAGACACGGTCTCACTACACTACAGTGAAACTATCTGAACTGTCCCTACTCTACCTGCACACTATACAAAGCTGAATGATGGTCCTCCTCACTACACTCACACTATCCCTAGACTGACACTAAACTAATATTCTACACTGACAATTGAAGCAAAATAGCACAGTATAGCACACTAACTAATTTCACTGAACAGAGCCCTGTTCTATCTCTCTCCAAGCCAAAATCACACTGAAAATGGCTGCCACTGAAAGAATACTTTTACACTGTGGGGCGGGAATGAGCCATGATTGGATAAAGTCATGATGACAGTGTCCAATCATGACTCTGACAGTGTTCTGTGCCCTGATTGGCTGAAGCTTTCACTGCTTCAGTCAATCAGGGCTTGCAACGCACTGTTCAGTGCCGCAATGCATTGTGGTCGGTTCAGTGGGGGGGGGGGGGGGGGGGCGAACAAACGGTTGAACTTAAAGATTTGATTCGTGATCACATTGCTTGTGGACAATTTTACACAGATGAATATAATCCATATGGATTCACTTATGGACTTTACGTTTATTAATTAGCGCGATTCTCATTTTTTCTTTATTTATTAAGTGCGTGCCTTTTCTATTTAAAGTTTTTGAGTGGCCAATTTGCATTACATTTTAATATTAAAGCTTTTAACTCTACCGCACTCTTATTGCTTGTTTGTATTGTAGAACGGTAACTAATGGGTTTCCCACAGCCTACGATGTTTTACATTCATCTCAGCTGCTAAATTGCCTTTTTTTTTTTTTGTCGTAGTATATTGTATGTTTTTTTCTTTTTTGTTTTTCAATATCATTTGAAACATCAAAATAAACAGAGATTAAAAAATGGGTGAAAAAAATGAATAATGTTTGTTGTGAAAATGAAAAAGTGTGGCATCTGTAGCAACAGCATTTTTATCATGAGTCTAGAATAAATTAGAATATAAAAAAAAAACTAACACTTTATGGCGAGGAAGTAATTTTCTTTTCATGCAGTAAGTTAGACAGTGACAGTGAGTGGAACATCAAATACTATTTTCTGTAAAACTTGGCAATGGTAACTCAAAACGTGTTTCTTCTCAAAATGACACATTTTTGATTAACCACTTTACCTCCGGACGTTTTACACCCCCTTCCTGACCAGGCCATTTTTTTAAATTTTTTTTTTGCGATATGGCACTGCTTTACTTTAACTGACAATTGCGCAGTGATTTATAGCTGAAAGTAAAAAAAAAAAAAAAATTTTTTTTTTCCAAAATGCCGTTCTGTTTTTGTTTATAGCACAAAAAAATAAATTAAAAAATGCAGAGGTGATCAAATACCACCAAAAGAATTATGTCGCGCAGCGCTTTACCGTAACAAAATTTATGTAATTTTTTTCCCCACAAATAGAGCTTTATTTTGGTGGTATTTGATCACCTCTGCGGTTTTTCTTTTTTCCACTAACAGCTAATGCTTATGTACATACTTGTGCAGCTAATGCTTACACAGATGGACTGTCACAGGTATGCACTGACACATCCGCACATCTGTGTGCACCAACGCATGCACCCACGCATGCCCAGTCCCGGGGATAGTGCCAAGCTGCCTGTTTCAAGAAAGCCCTGATGTCTGGTAATTGCTGGATGTTCTGCAGCTTCCTATGACCTGTGTTCCTGCATTACTGCTCTTTTTATTCTGACCTCCCATTGCTGACCCCGGCCTGCTGCTGACCTTGCTCTGTGTATTTAGGACTCTGATCCCGGCTTGCCTCTGACAATGCTCTGCTGTCCACCTGGTATCGACTTTGTCCTGCTGCTTGACTACATCTACTCTTGCTCTTCGTGTATGACCCCATCCTGGTTACTGACTACATCCTTGCTGTCCATCGGTGCTGACCCTTGCTTGCCATCTGACTATGCCCTTGATCTTATCGGGTACATTCACTTGCCTCTGACTAAGGGCCTTTACAGTCTCCGTATCAAAGGTCCAGTTTCCAGGTGCTATCCTGGGGACCGCCATGCTTTCTCCTCTTTTGGATGGCCTCTGGAACTGCTGGCTACAGCCCTGGAGACAACTAATACCTGCTACCTGATTACCAGCACCCATGCTACATTGTACCCTGTGCCCCTGTCTCCATTCTCAGGGGTACTCAGATCAGAGCGGCAAGGGGAAGCCCGCTCGTCACTTTGGCCTCCAACCAAGGTACATAACACTATGCTTGTCAAAATCTCTGATTTCATTTCCCAATTACCCTTCTGTGTTACTTCCTGGCATGGTCTCCACCAAGAATAATACTACTAATGGGCTGACGCAGATCATGGACTTAGTTGACATCTGGTACTTTGTCTTGGCCTATTTAACTGCCAGTTGACATCAGCAAAGCCATCCCACAGGTTGCATCCTGGGACCAATCAATGCACAGGTTACAACCCTGCAACCATTGGCTCTGATGAACACTGGGCACTATCAAAGCCTGCATCTTGGTGAAATCCTAATCCCAGCCTGCTGGTAGCTCTAGGCACCCTTGGCCATTCAAACTTCATCACATAGATGTTATCCTTTGTATGTGATCTTCACATGTAGTTTTCCTTGTGATTAACTACAGTTGATAAATAGGCTCTGTAGATGACAAGATGATAATGGGGGATAGTTGGGGACAGCTGTCACTCATAACAAGAACAAGGACAATCACTATAGGATTAATACGTATTAAAAAAAAATTAAGCTCACACATGGGTGTGTTCAAGTTCCCACCCCCTTACTTCCTGCAACTATCACGTCCTGTTGTATGAACGCCATGAACCAGTCCAACCAGTTCATTAGCATATGAATAGGGGAAGCCTAGCTTCTAGAAACAATACACGGTCTTAAAATGTTATTCCATATATGTACTGTATTCTATAAAAATCACTAAAATGGTCATAGCAACACAACCACAGACATACCTCCCTCATAGGCAGAGACACACACTTCAAAAAGTGCGGTATTATTCTAATATAGTGATGGCGAACCTATGGCACGAGTGCCACAGCTGGCATGCCGAGCCCTCTCTGTGGGTACACCAGGATGCCATTTCCACGGCCGCCGCGGCCTTTTTTTTCCATGTTATCGATGAGTCTGATGACTGCGCTCGTCACCGCTGCTCAGTCTCTCCTCCAACCTAGGCTGTATGTAACTGTGTAGGTCTGGCCAGGACACGTCGCCACCCACTCGTCCTGACTTGTGCAGTGCGGATTAATCTCTCAGGGAGGCGCTGGGAGTCTCTCAGTTGAATTCCAGGCAGCACGGGTCATGGCGGGAGATCAGGAGGACTGACTCCAGAGGAACAAACTGGAAGGCAGCTGGCCTCAAGCCCAAGGAGCCTACCGAGTCTGTCAGTGTCTGCTGAGGGTGAGACTGTGGAGCAGAGTAAGTAACCTTGTTAAGCGCAGTGTGGACTCACTGGTCACTGGAGTGGACTTAGCACCTCAGCACTAGCCAGGGACAGTCACAGGAGGGAGGGACTGGGTGGTCTGGCCTGGGACTGGGGCCTGACTGGGGGTCAGTGAAGTGGCCACCCCAGTGTGGGAGAAAAAGCACAGAGCCGAGGAGGAGGAAACAAGAAGACAAGGTGCTGCTGGCCTGGGCACCTACAAGGTGTTTTAGCATGTGAGATAGATAATATTAATGATTGCATGAATTAATTCAGGAAAACATGGGCTGCTGCATCACTAGTGCAGATTTGCAGAAGCTGCAGGTCTGTTTCATGCAGTGCCAAGCAAAACAGTATGTCTGCTGTCTCTGATCCACTCTTGTAATATGTCTTCGGTCTCTGATCCACTCTTGTAGTATGTCTGCAGTCTCTGATCCACTCTTGTAATATGTCTTCGGTCTCTGATCCACTCTTGTAGTATGTCTGCAGTCTCTGATCCACTCTTGTGATATATCTTCGGTCTCTGATCCCCTCTTGTAGTATGTCTGCGGTCTCGGATCCACTCTTGTAATATGTCTGCAGTCTCTGATCCACTCTTGTAGTATGCCTGCGGTCCCTGATCCACTCCTGTAGTATGTCTGCGGTCTCTGATCCACTCTTGTAATATGTCTGCAGTCTCTGATCCACTCTTGTAATATGTCTTCGGTCTCTGATCCACTCTTGTAGTATGTCTGCAGTCTCTGATCCACTCTTGTAATATGTCTTCGGTCTCTGATCACATCTTGTAATATGTCTTCGGTCTCTGATCCACTCTTGTATTATGTCTGCGGTCTCTGATCCACTCTTGTAATATGTCTTCGGTCTCTGATCCACTCTTGTATTATGTCTGCGGTCTCTGATCCACTCTTGTAATATGTCTGCGGTCTCTGATCCACTCTTGTAATATGTCTTCGGTCTCTGATCCACTCTTGTAATAGGTCTGCGGTCTCTGATCCACTCTTGTAATATGTCTGCGGTCTCTGATCCACTCTTGTAATAGGTCTGCGGTCTCTGATCCACTCTTGTAATATGTCTGCGGTCTCTGATCCACACTTGTAGTATGTCTGCGGTCTCTGATCCACTCTTGTAGTATGTCTACGGTCTCTGATCCACTCCTGTAGTATGTCTGCGGTCTCTGATCCACTCCTTTAGTATGTCTGCGGTCTCTGATCCACTCTTGTAATATGTCTGCGGTCTCTGATCCACTCCTGTAATATGTCTGCGGTCTCTGATCCTCTCCCTTAGTATGTATGGGAGAGCAGCAATCCTGCTCAAGGACGGTGGGGAAAAGTTCTGTCAGGGGACAGGAGGCTGAGTGTGAGGAGATGGAGGCTCCCTTGGAGGTAAAAAAAAAGATGGAGGCTGGGCTTGAGGTGACAGATGCTGTCTAAGAGTTTACCACAAGCAGTCTTTATATAAATGGTATTTTACTGTATTTGTACTTGTAGAACTAGGCCAGAGAGTAGACAGTATGTTTTTTGATGGTTATAATTTGAAATGTACCCCTGTGTCCTTCACTAAGGTCTGTACTTTGGAAAATGACTGCCACAGCCTTGGTACGTGCCTATCCCTGCGCCGACCGGTGTATACCTTTTTCATAGTGCCGCTTGGCTCTTTGAAAAAAAATAAGTTGGTTTTGCATTGCAGTTTGGGCTAGACATGTGCACTGCCAAAAATTTTGTTAGTTTTCGTTACTTTCATTTTTTTTTTTCGTTTTTCGGGTCATTCGTTACGATCACAATTCATAAATGCGTACATTCGTAAATTCGTACAGTCGCACATTCGTAAATTCGTACATTCATACATTCATAAATTCGTACATTCGTACATTAGTGCATTCATATATTCGTAAATTCATACTGTACATTCGTAAATTAGAAAATTCGGAAATTTGGAAATTCAAAATTCGAAAATCCGAAAACCCGAAAATTTGAAAATCTGAAATAGCAACTAACTATTAAATTATAGCTATTGTAATTTCCTTTTAAATTTGGCTGTTAGTGAACGTAACGAATACAAATTTATGCAAAGTTACGAATTATCCAAAATAACAAATGCCGCATCTAAACAAATGGAACGGAACAAATTAATAATAAATAATAATAATAAAAAGTTTTTATTATTATTATTGTTATTTATTATTATTAATTCATTACGTTCCACTCGTTGGGATACGGCATTTGTTATTTCGGATAATTCATAACTTCGGATAAATTTGTATTTGTTACGTTCACTAACAGCCAAATTAGAAAGGAAATTACAATACCTATAATTTAATAGTTAGTAATAGTTAAGTTATTATTAGTTAATTATTGTTTCAGATTTCTGAATTTCCGAATGTGCGAATGTACAAATTTACGAACGTACGGATTTACAAATTTTTGAATATTCTAATTTATGAATATTCGGAAAAATTTGTTAAACGGGTTCTTGATAATTCGGATATTTCCGAATTAACAAATTTGTCGAAATGTGTTAAAAAAACAAATTTGTAACGAAACAAATTGCATATGTCTAGTTTGGGCAGTCTGGATTTCGCCCACAGCACTCCACAGAAACTGCCGTCCTAAAACTCACAAACGACTTACTAACAGCCAAAAACCAACGGTCATTATTCCGTACTCTTACTCCTGGAACTTTCTGCTGCCTTTGATACAGTTGACCACCCCCTCCTCCTCAAAAAACTCAATTTGCTTGGTCTCCATGGCTGCGCTCTCCATTGATTCGAATCTTACCTATCTCATCGCACCTTCAGTGTCACTTACAACTCCAATTCCTCTTCTCCAACTCCTCTCACCGTTGGGGTCCCCCAAGGTTCTGTCCTTGGACCTCTACTATTCTCGATCTACACGTCCTCCCTGGGTCAGCTGACAGCCTCCCATGGCTTCCACTACCATTTATATGCTGATGACACCCAAATCTATCTCTCTGCCCCTCGGCTCACCCCATCAATCTCCTCACGAATCACTGATCTACTAACAGACATATCAGCCTGGATGTCAAACCACTTCCCCAAACTTAATCTAATCTAAAACCGAGCTCATAATATTTCCTCCCCCACGTACCCCCTCCCCTGACTTCTCTGTCAAGATCAATGGCACATCTATCAGTCCGTCTCCACATGCCAGGGTGCTAGGGGTAACCTTAGACTCTGAACTGTCCTTTCAGGCCCACATACAATCCCTGTCCAAATCATGGTGCCTTAGCCCCCCGCAACATCTCCAGAATACGCCCCTTTTTAACTAATGACACCACCAAGCTTCCAATTCACTCCCGGGTTATCTCTTGCCTCGATTACTGGAACTCACTCCTCATTGGATTACCTTTACATAGACTATCCCCTCTTCAGTCCATAATGAATGTCGCTGCAAGACTTATCCACCTTACCAACCATTTAGTGTCCTCCACCCCTCTCTGCCAATCCCTCCACTGGCCTCCATTCAGTGTCCTCCACCCCTCTCTGCCAATCCCTCCACTGGCTTCCAGTCACCCAATGAATACAATTCAAAGTACTAACAATAATTTACAAAGCCATCCACAACTCTGCCCCCAGCTACATCACTAACCCAGTCCCAAAATACCAACCAAGCTGCCCTCTTCGTTCCTCCCAAATCCTCCTCTGCTCTCTAGCTCCCTTGTCCCCTCCTCCCATGCTCGCTTCCAGGATTTCTCCAGAGCTTCTCCCATCCTTTGGAAAGCCCTACCCCAATCTGTCCGACTGTCCCCTAATCTATCCATCTTTAGGCGATCCCTGAAAACCCTTCTCTTCAAAGAAGCTTATCCTGCTTCTAATACTTCCTCCATCAGCTCAACCCCCCCCCCCACAGCTATTACCTTTTGTATCAATTGACCCTTCCTTTTTAGATTGTAAGCTCTAACGAGCAGGGCCCTCTGATTCCTCCTGTACCAAATTGTAATGTAACTGAAATGTCTGCCCATGTTCATGTTGTAAAGCGCTGCGCAAACTGTTGGTGCGATATAAAGGGGCGGCACAGTGGTGTGGGGCGGCACAGTGGTGTAGTGGGTAGCACTCTCACCTAGCAGTAAAAAGGGTCGTGGTCGAATCCCAACCACAACACTACCTGCCTGGAGTTTGCATGTTCTCCCTGTGCCTGTGTGGGTTTCCTCCGGGTACTCTGGTTTCCTCCGGGTACTCCGGTTTCCTCCCACACTCCAAAGACAAGCTGGTAGGTTAATTGGCTTCTGTCCAAAAACTGGCCCTAGTATATGAATGTGAGTTGGGGACCTTGGATTGTAGGTTTCTTGAGGGTAGGGACTGATGTGAGGGTTTACTCACTCAGGTGGAACTGGATGGACTGGTGTCTTTATTCAACCTTACTAACTATGTAACTATGTAAATCCTGTATAATAATGATCACTGTTTTTAATCTATTCACATGTATATCATGAGAGATACAGCAGCTTGGCGGGTAGCGTTGTGCCTGCCTTCAGGGTTTTTTGGGTTCCTACTCAGAGAAACCTCTTTACCTGGACCTGTAAAAGACTCTGCCAGAAACTTTCGTGCCACTGTTTTAATAGTACACCAAGCCTGGTTTTCTCAGAGCCCAGTCCTCCAAAGAGAGACTTACAGGCAAAACCTCGCTTCTTCGAATGACAGGGCCCGGGTACCATACCATCTTGGGAGTCAAAATATCGGCCCGAGATATGGATCCGGTCAGCATAGCCCTTTATGCCCCCGCAGGGACCAAACTGGAGCTTTCTTCACAGCACATGTTTTACGTGACCAACCACCTTAGACACTGGTGAAAAAACTGAGGTCTTTCCCGTATGGGAAGGGTTATACAGGGGAGGAATTCTCCTTAATTGGGGTTGACCAATGTCCAATCACCGATGGTGCCTATCAGGGGCGTAACTAGAAATAGCAGGGCCTCATAGCAAAATGTTGTATGGGGCCCCCCTGCAAACAGCCCCCCCCCCCACAGCTGCCCTAGTGTCAATGCAGCGTGACCTGTGCCCCATACAGCGTGACCTGTGCCCAATGCAGTGTGACCTGTGCCCCATGCAGCGTGACCTGTGCCCCATGCAGCGTGCCCGCTGTAATAGCTTTCATTTGAATTTCCCGTCTTCCCGGGGCTCATCGTCACATAGCCCCACCTCTTGGCCCGACGCCTTTGATGATGTCACATGTCCCGCATTGGATCCGTGTTCTGTCTATCAAAGGTGGAGCTATGTGACGTGAGCCCCGGGAACACTGGAAGTTCTAATGAAAGCTCTTACATGGGGCAATTCAGCTCTCTGCTGATACAGACAGCTTGCCTCTTCCTCAGCTCTATGCCGGCGGTGCTCTCATCCTCACTGGGCCCCACTCAGCTGCGGGCCCCATAGCGCCCACATGGGTCGCTATGGAGGTAGTTCCCCCCCCTGGTGCCTATCTAACCCACTATGTAATGACTGTGGGTGACTGTGTCCCGTGATGTATGATCAAGAAACAGGCATGCATAGACACCCTCATATAGCAGGATCTTTTTATTGTTTTATCATTTTTTTTAATTACTGTTTTTATTATTATTATTATTTTTCCGGAGGAATTCCAGGTACATTTTTCAGGGTATTACTTTACCATTCCTAGATGATCCCTATAAAATAGCAAATCTTTACATTTTGAGGTTTTAAAGTCCACTTTAATACTTTTATTGACTTTGAGTTTAGACCTGCATTAACAGATGGGCGTTTGGTGAAATGAGAAAAGGTTCTGCCAGCTGTGGAGCACACAAAAGTAGCTAAAATTAGTAGTAGTAGTAGTAGTAGTAGCTAAAACTGCCCCACCACACAGGGCAAGATGCAAAAAAAAAAATCTACTTTACCAGGGCACCAATTTTTTAATTTTTTTTCCCCTGCTATACAGATACCGGTTGCAAGGACAATCGATGCCCTGGTAAAGTAGATTTTTGGGTTTTTTTGCATCTTGCCCTGTGGTGTCTTCTGTCCTTTGTGCAGTAAATAAATACTGCAAGAAAGCAGCACTGTGCTGAATTTTCTGTTGTGTGTAAAAATGTAAATATAAAAAAAAAAAAAAAAAGTAAAAAAAAAACCCTCAAATAGGTTCAGAGGAGCAGACTGAATGCATCGCTGGAGGATCATATTTTAGGAAGATGGCTAATTCTGAGCCACAGCATCATGTCATCCCCTTTTTTTACTTTTTTTTTTTTTTATATGAAGTTAGCAGAACATCTGTCTCCAGCAAATACTATTTTAAAAGTCAACCCGATATTTATTTTCAGCATAATTCCCACAGATTCAATGATTTGTGGTAAGTCCTGCCTAACCCTGGCTTCAATTAACAGGTAAACTTACTGTAAGCAAAAAGCATTTAATGAATTGATTCAGCATTACTGTAAAAATATTTTTCGCTAATTTATGGTAATAATATTGAAAATAGATGAGAAAGATGAAAATGCGAGCGAGATGATAATGTGAATATTACAGCATGCGAAGGGCCGCATAAATTCAAGGCTGCTGTATAAAATGTCTTAAATAAATATATAAATAAATGAGAAATAAAATAAATAAGGCGCTTTAAAAAAAAAAAAAGAAATCTTGTTTATACCACGTTAAACACTTGCTAAAAGGAGATAATTTGAATAATAATAATAAGGTTAACAGGGTAATTTTTAATTAATACTTTTTTTTTTCTTTTTTTACATACTACAGGAATTACCTCGTTAACTTGCTACCAGCTAAATGACTGGAAATTGATTTTTTTTTTCCAATTTGGCAATTGAGTATTTCCAAAAAGGTGGAGAAAATTGGGGTATTTCAGTAAAATTTTTGGCACCTTGGCAAAATGCATTTGATTTCGTGGGAAAGGTGAGATTAATGTAGTTTTTAAGGGTTTAACCACTTCGGCCCCCGGAAGATTTTTGCGATTCGGCACTGTGTCACTTTAACTGACAATTGCGCGGTCGTGCGACGTTGCACCCAAACAAAATTGACGTCCTTTTTTTCCCACAAATAGAGCTTTCTTTTGGTGGTATTTGATCACCTCTGTGGTTTTTATTTTTTGCGATATAAACAAAAAAAGAGCGGCAATTTTGAAAAAAACGCATTATTTTTTACTTTTTGCTATAATAAATATCCCCCAAAAATATATAAAAAAAACTATTTTTTTTCCTTAGTTTATGCCGATATGTATTCTTCTACATACTTTTGGTAAAAAAAATTGCAATAAGCATATATTGATTGATTTGCCAAAAGTTATAGCGTTTACAAAATAGTTTTATGGCATTTTTATTATTATTTTTTTTTTACTAGTAATGGCGGCGATCTGTGATTTTTATCGGGACTTTCGACATTATGGCGGACACATCGGACAATTTTGACACATTTTTTGGACCATTGGCATTAATACAGCGATCAGTGCTATAAAAATGCATTGATTACTGTAAAAATGTCACTAGCAGTGAAGGGGTTAACCACTAGGGGGACGGTGAAGGGGATAATGTGTTCCCTAGTGTGTGTTCTAACTGAAGGGGGGAGGGGACATTGTAGGGGAAGAGATAGATCGTTGTTCATACTTTGGTGGTGTGCCCGAGCCAGGCACTCGCATCGGCTCCGTGGGCGAGCCGTAGACAAAATAGGAGCCGACGTAACACGATTCGCACAGAAGAGTCATGTTGCCGCAGTATAACTGCGGCGGCTGGTCGGCAATCGGTTAACTTCAAATCATCTATGAGGTATAGAAAATCTCCTTCACTAGAATTTTTTTTTTTTTTTTTCACTTTCAAATTTTTTTATTGGGAAAGAAAATAGAGTGATGTACAAGGACTTTGGAAAACAGGTCATTTGCAATTGACATCAACATTAAAGTAACGGTGTGTAATATCAGGTATTAACCAACTTGTGTAGCCCTGGTCCTTTTTATGGCCCCAGGCAGGGGGCACAAAAAGGGGTGGGGGGGGAGATGCTGAGGAGGCTATCATTCAATATTTTAAGAAAACATAACATAGTAAACTTATTAGTATTCAGTAATCAAACCCAAACCCAAAAGTCTCAGTTCGTTCCAGGAAAAGGACAGTAGTAGAGGATCTCTTCTGTGAGAATTGGCACTTGGGGTGTTTAGTCATGGGCAAGGCAAGGCTCTATGACCAAAATTGACCAAAATGTGCCAGTGATGACAATTTTTCCAGTGTTAGCTGTGCCTTTGCAAACAGGAATTCTTGTCATCTATAGGTGGTCGTTCGGGATAGCAATGGTGTTACTAAGAGGAGATGCACAAGGCTTTTTCCAGAACCGGCAATAGATAAACTGACTGCAATAAGAATATGTGTGATAATAGGGTGGAATTTCGTAGGGGGCCAATCTGAGAGGCCTAGACCGAAGAGAGCCATTTGTGGGGTTTACTCATTAGGTAGGTTAGTAATGTCCTGAATAGGGATGAGCCCGCGCTTTGAGTCGACGCAACTTGAACATCGGGTGTTCGTTTGTTCTAAAATGAAACGAACATATGGGGCGTTCATGGAAAATTCAAGTGCCGCCGAACGCCCCATAATGCACTGTGAGATCGCAGTGCATTGCTGTATGATGATTGGCCAAAGCATGCACCTGACCTGCATGCTTTGCCTAATCACAGCACGCTCTGCTGAGAGAGCCATAATTGGCCAAAGGCAGGGTGCCTTTGGCCAATCATGGCTCAGGGGGACTAAGTTCATGCCCCACACTATATAAGGCTGCTTACATAATGGCCATGTCTAGTGTTGTTAACGTGGACGGAGAGATAGCTTGAGTTAGATTAAGCAGGCCGGTTGTTCAGTTAGTGGCAGTGTATTTGATATAATATATATATATATATATATATATATATATATATATATATATATATATATATATATATATATAGCGCTGGTAGATTTTTCGATCTACCGCTTATATGTAAATTTAGTGGGTCTTCTGTTCTGTATATAGTTCAGATTCAATTTATTGATAGATTAGCATCTGTTCCAGTTTGGCTGTGTTGCGTGCAGTTCCACATTGGGCCTGTGGGTGTTGTTGTCACCATAGGTCGGTGTTGGAAAGCAACAAGCTGAAGTATATGAGTGCTCTTCTTTCCCGGAGATGAATCGGCGGAGGTGGTCCTCTGTGTTGCATTCTGGGAGAGAGTATTTATGGGACAGACGCCATGTGCTAGAGTCAGTTCTTTTACCTCGTGGCCCTCTTGGCCTAGAGGGATGTGCTAGTCTGTCCTACCTCGTGGCCCTCTAGGCTGGAGGGTTGCGTTGCTGCAGCCGTGCTGGGGGACCCAGAAGCCTGTCTGGGGCCTGCTACTGCTGGGATGGTTCTGTGCTGTCTGTCCTGCGGGAAGAAGCCGGACAATTGAGAAGAATCCGGGGGTGGACCCGTATTGGAAGGGACCATGCGCAGTGCTGGTCTGGAGAGGGGCCTGGTGACTCAATTGGAGGACGCATCTTAAGTCAATCTACCGCACAAGTACTGCCGGGTCGGCTTAAAGGTTCTGGTACTGTGTTTGCTGTTCATCTAAAACTACTACATCCTGTGGCAGAGGATCGTACAGTTTGTTCTACTCAAGTCTGTGGCAGAGACTTTTTGTTTATGCTGCGTTCCAGCTGCTAGGCTAGTGAAAGAGACCTATCCGGGCGGGCAAAGATTTAATCCTGAACGGAGGTTATATTCATCCATGATATTTCAATTCCTTAGTGCTACACTGAGAAAAAGGTATTTGAACTTCCCTGCAACTCTTATTCTACCTCTTTCCTGCTACTTCTTCCAGTTATCTTCCATTAAAGCATTGGAAAAGTACTAAAGTGACTGGTGCCTACATTGTCAGATAATAAGCTCAACGTGGACTCTGGTATCGGTGAAACTACAGGTAAAAAGGTGAAGGTAACAGCCCGCTTTAAATCAGCAGCTCCACCGTGAGTTAGTGCTACATGTGGGGGCTTTTCCGGGATTGTTTGCCATTGCCCTAAGCAGCCCTGAAAAGTATTTCACCGGGAGTCTATGTTAAAAGAGGTTTCTGGACTTTGTCACTTTTGCCAGGAAAAGAAGGGGTTAAATTGCAGGATTACATTTCTGACTTCGTAGGCTGCGGGTGAGAAGTAAAAGCCCGGGAGCTACGTGATCAGAGGAACAAGTGGGAGGAGCCACATCTACTTGTTGCTGCGTGGGAGGCGTGTGTGTGTGTTTGGCGCCAAAGGAGAAGAGAGGCCTCGTGATCGTACTGAGAGGATCAGAGTGCAGCCATGTCTTCTTTTCCATTGATATCGTCAACTATGGGGTCCAAGATGTTCCCTACAAGTACTGCTGCGGGTGCTATGCTAACCAGAACCCTGCAGACAGATACTGGCATTCATTTGAAGCCGCAGGGGCGGTTCGTACTATACATTGTTGGAGATATTGAAGGGCTGGGCATGCTTTGCCACGAGTGTGAAGGACTGGCCATACATCTCCATCCATTTGTCCGATGTTTGCAGTGCGGAGAATATTTGTTCACAGTGGAGCAACCTACAATGTCGCCCCGTGCTTATCGTGTGGACTGGGCTACAGGAGTTGCCACAGTGGAAACTACTGCCATCGCTGCTGGAGAGCAACAGGCCATGGTCTCATCTGCTACCGTGAGTGTTCCCGAGGGAGATGTCGCTGTTACTGCTTCATCAGCGGACTTTACTCTTATTTCTACTTCTACTACACCTATCTCTGTTGCACCTGTTCCAATGAAGGTGGGATATGTGAAGGCTTCCCGCGGCCGTGGTCGAGGCCTACCTCAGAGACTCCCTGAACCGGAGGAATACATGGATCCGGAGAAGTCCACGTCAGGAATGGGTGAGAGATCAAAGGGGAACATACTGTATCTGGGACTCTTTGTAAATATATGCCAGCGGAACAGTTGAGAGACTCGGAGATAGATTCTATGTCAAATCTCTCCGGTGATGATGATTTGTTTGAACAATGTCACAGGAACTATTGTGGGCCCAGGGTGAAGATGTTGCTTCTGCCATGACTTTCTCAGAATGGATAGCCATGGATTCTGGGAAGACATCACCTTGTGTGGAGCCGCATAATACTACCAAAGAGACATTGTCTAAAGTTGCTAGTTTGCTTGAGTTTGAGCCGATGCCCATCGGATCTATGGTGCGCAAATCACCAAATTCTTGTGTGCCTCCTGGTTTGGGGAAAAATTGAGCTTTACCTAGACTTGCCCATTTACAGAGAGGGCTCACCAAATGTGTTGCCACAGAATATGGTCTGGAATTTCCTTACGTTACTCAGGACATTATGTAGGAAATTGAGGCCAACCGGGAACAGTGCTACCGTGAAGCTGTCTGGGACTATTTGTCTGTACCAAAACCGTTCTGGAGAGCTGGATGTTCTGCTGCTATGGACGAACGTTTCAATGGATGTTTGCTGCATTGGAACTATGGTTGGCACATCTATGCTGACAAGGTGGTCATTTGCAGACCCGGAAAAGATGACATTGTTTATTTTATCACCACTGTGGATAAGCAAGGGAAGAAACTGACATTACCATATCCCCGGTTTTATTGGTGATTATTCAAAGAGACTGTTGTCTTCTTTTCTTCTAAAAGAAAAAGAACTTTGGGGTATATAGCCAGATAGTGTCAGGGTTTAGAGAACTCCGTAGTCAAGAGACTTTATTCACCTCAGCGCTTCTATATCCAAAGACTTTTTGCTATCTGGATTTCTTTTACTGGAATATAATTTGCTCAAAGATAGGGATGGACTTTTCAAGTTATTTTAGTTAATTTTCATTAGAAGAAAATATGTGGGAAGAGAGTGTCATTCTCTGGGGAATGAGGCTTTGCTCCTAAATTGTTTAGTGATGCTACTGTACATTTTTGTGTGTGTTTAATTTTGTTTCAGGAACAACTAGATCCCCTATCAAGCTGTTAGGCTTTTCAGCTAGGTAAATTAGAGGGGTTTGTGACATGACGAATGTGACTTCTTTTTGCTGAAATGATATGTTGTTGTATAAATGTTTAAAACTGTAACATTTCTTACTGCCTTTCTTCTTCCTCATCCAAGTTTTAAGTTCAAATATCTACTCACAGGCCTGAGAGTTATATTTTGGCAGACGTTGAGGACAACGTCTATTGTAGTGGGGGGTGTATGTAGCGCTGGTAGATTTTTCGATCTACCGCTTATATGTAAATTTAGTGGGTCATCTGTTCTGTATATAGTTCAGATTCAATTTATTGATAGATTAGCCTCTGTTCCAGTTTGGCTGTGTTGCATGCAGCTCCACATTGAGCCTGTGGGTGTCGTTGCCACCATAGGTCTGTGTTGGAAAGCAACAAGCTGAAGTATATGAGTGCTCTTCTTTCCAGGAGACGAATCGGCGGAGGTGGTCCTCTGTGTTGCATCCTGGGAGAGAGTCTTTATGGGACAGACGCCATGTGCTAGAGTCAGGTCTTTTAGCTCGTGGCCCTCCTGGCCTAGAGGGATGTGCTAGTCTGTTCTACCTCGTGGCCCTCCGGGCTGGAGGGTTGCGTTGCTGCAGTCATGCGGGTGGGCCCAGAAGCCCGTCTGGGGCCTGCTACTGCTGGGATGGTCCTGTGCTGTCTGTCCTGCGGGAAGAAACCGGACAATTGAGAAGAATCCAGGGGAGGACCCGTCTTGGAAGGGACCATGTGGAGTGCTGGTCTGGAGAGGGGCCTCGTGACTCAGTTGGAGGACGCATCTTAAGTCAATCTACCGCACAAGTACTGCTGGGTCGGCTTAAAGGTTCTGGTACTGTGTTTGCTGTTCATCTAAAACTACTACATCCTGTGGCAGAGGATCGTACAGTTTGTTCTACTCAAGTCTGTGGCAGAGACTTTTTGTTCGTGCTGCGTTCCAGCTGCTAGGTTAGTGAGAGAGACCTATCCGGGCGGGCAAAGATTTAATCCTGAACGGAGGATATATTCATCCCTGATATTTCAATTCCTTAGTGCTACACCGAGAAAAGGTATTTGAACTTCCCTGCAACTCTTCTTCTACCTCTTTCCTGCTACTTCTTCCAGTTATCTCCCATTAAATTGGAAAAGTCATAAAGTGACTGGTGCCTACATTGTCAGATAATAAGCTCAACGTAGACTCTAAGTCTGGTATCGGTAAAACTACAGGTAAAAAGGTGACGGTAACAGCCCGCTTTAAATCAGCAGCTCCACCGTGAGTTAGTTCTACACATATATATATATATATATATATATATATATATATATATATATATATATATATATATATACAGTCAGTCTAATATATATATATATATATATATATATATATATATATATATATATATATATATATATATATATATATATATATATACTCTGCATTTAGCATAGACTTTATATTCAGTGTTTACTCTATATTCAGTCAATGCAGGCAGTGTATTTATATATATCGATATATATAGATATATATATATATACACTCTGCATTCATTGTAGCCTATATCTACAGTGCATTCGGTGGTGTACTATTTCTAATACAGTGCAGGTGGTGTACACAGTATCTAATACAGTGTGTACAGTTACTAATACACTTCTTGTGGTGTACACAGTATACAATACAGTACAAGCCGTTGTACAGTTTCTATGACAGTGTGTATATATATATATATATATATATATATATATATATATATATATATATATACTCTGCATTCAGTGTAGCCTATATCTACAGTGCATTACGTGGTGTACTGTTTCTAATACAGTGCAGGTGGTGAACTCAGTATCTAATACAGTGTGTACAGTTTCTAATACACTTCTGGTGGTGTATTAATATATATGTACAGTCTAGTATATATATATATATATATATATATATATATATATATATATATATATATATATATATATATATATATATATATATACTCTGCCTTCAGTGTAGCCTATATATACAGTGCATTTGTGGTGTATACACTTCAGGTGGTGTACACAGTATCTAATACAGTGTAGTGTGGTGTTGCAAAACAAAAAACACATCATGTCCGGAGGGCCACCAAGGAGAGGCAGACGCTCACAGGCCGCAAAAAGAGGGCAAGCAGCCTTTGTGTCTACAGTCAACAGTGGTGGTCGTGGACATGGTGCATCCTCTGCAGGGGGCCGTGGGGCATGCTTGTCCTTTTTTGCTGCTTCTGGCCATGTTATTGAGCCACAACATGCAGAAGAGTTGGTGGAGTGGATAATGAAGCCGTCCTCATCCTCTGTCACCCAGGCTCAAAGTAGTTTGCCTTTCAACGCAGCTGCCAAAGCGGCTTATTCCACCAGCTCCTTGTCCACAGTCACTCCTTCTGTAGCCCCACCATCATGCATGGAGGAGTCCCCAGAATTATTTGACCACAGTGTCGGGTACATGCTGCTGGAGGATGCGCAGAGATTTTAAGGCTCCGATGTTGGTTCCCAGGTTGAGTAAGGAAGTAACGTGAGCCTAGAGAGAGGGAGTGCCACAGAAGGACAAGAAACTGGGAGTCATGTATCCCCAGCTGCAGCATACTGCCAAGTTTGCTCCAGTGACGGGGAGGGAGGGGATGATGAGGTCACTGACAGTACTTGGGTGCCTGAGAGAAGAGAGGAGGAAAGTGAGGAGGAGGAGGCACAACTCCAATGAGGCAGAATGTCCTCTAGGGGGCAGTTTAAGGGCAGCCACCCTATTGCATCACAATGCAGAGCTCCGCAGGTGCAGGGTGCTGCTGACTCCCAGCAGACTTTTAAAAGTTCCTTGGTGTGGGCCTTTTTCGACCCGTGTGCAGCAGATCGCACCGTTGCTGTTTGCAACTTATGTCTGAAGCGGATCAAGCATGATTAGAACAGCAGCCACTTGGGCACCACATGCTTGACCAGACATATGACGACCTGCCATGCAGTCTGTTGGCAGCAGCACATCATAGAAAAAGGCGGACTTCTCCTTGCTCCTCATCTGGGATCTCCAACCCTACTATACCTCCAGTCCTCTCAAAAACCTGCACTGAGAGGAATGAAGGTATAGCAATATGTTTTCCAAGTACTTGCAGCCTGTCCGCAGACTCCGTTGGTAGGCTCACATTCATCAAAATGAATCAGTCTTGGATCAGCAGCTATCAAGCACCTGATGCTGATGTAATTGATTGAATTTGCTATGGATCTAGGATCCCTTGAAGACTGCCAATGCTGACTATCCTATTCCTCCTCAATCTTGATGATGCTAGCTTCCAACAATATTTTTGGTTTAGGGCACCACCACCACCCAAGGCCCATTTTTTCTACTTCTGTCTAACAGGGGCATGTAATTACATTTTTGATTTAATATTTCACAGCAGGGCCTGTTCCTGCACCCAACAAGAGTAACTGTGAGGGGTTACGGTGCTCTGGCAGCGCCAACACCTAAGGTCCAATTTTTCTGAGTATATAGGGCAGGCCCTATAGTGTATATACTGCTGTTCAGAGTATATAGTGCCTGGGGGCCTGGGGGACCCCCACACCATTTAAAAAAAAAAAATTGGTGCACGGTTCCCCTTAATATCCATAGACCTGAAGGACCTGGTATGAATTTTGGGGGGTACATCTATGCCATTTTTTTTTGTATTTTTTGGTGTGGGGTTCCCCTTAATATTCATACCAGACCCAAAGGGCCTGGTAATGGACTGGGGGTGGGGAACTAATGCCATTTTTTTCAATGATTTTTATTTATGTTGCCAGGAGCCGACAATACATTACAGCTTTGAGCAGTTTTAAATGTCATTTTTTTCCTTTAAAAATGTTATTTTGCTGTGGTACTGTTATAAACATGGGAAAGATGCGCTACTTTACAGGCAAACTAAGGAGACCCCCAGGCATGATATTTAAAGGAATATTTAATTTTTTATTGTTTCACTTTAAACATTATTAAAATCACTGCTCCCGAAAAAACAGAGGTTTTTAAAACTTTTTTTTGCATTGATACATGTCCCCTGGGGCAGGACCCGGGTTCCCAAACACTTTTTATGGCATAACATGCATATAAGCCTTTAAAATTAGCACTTTTGATTTTTCATGTTCGTGTCCTATAGACTTTAACGGTGTTCGAATGTTCACACAAATGTTTTGCCTGGGGGGGTGTTCGGCTCATCCCTAGTCCTGAATGAGGGTGGAGATGTCTGTCTAGAAAGTGGCCATAGATGGGCATTCCCACCAAATATGAAAAATATGTCCATCCATGTTGCAACTGGAATGGGACGGAGAGATTCAAGCTATTTTCATAGGAGTGTAATACCATCTATACAGAATTTTCATTACAATTTCACAGTCAGAGATGTTATTTTGGAGAAATCGATAGATGAACGAATTGCTCGGTACCAGAGCGGAGGGGGGATACAAATTTGTAGTTTGGATTCTCAATAGGCTATAACTGGTGGGCTTTCCTTTTGGTTTGGTTCTGTTAGTAGTCCATAAAGATAAGATATGCCATGGATTTTGTTCTTGGTTGGGTTGAAGAACTGCATAAGGTCTTTGGTCCAAGTGTTATGCGGGGTTGAGATGGAAGTGAGTATATGACAGAGTCTTAAATATATATAGAAGTCCTTATTGGATATGGCATATCGGTCTATAATTTGGTGGAAAGATAGAAGTTGGCTGTGCTGGAACAGATCACTTATCTTCCGGAGGCCTTTTGAGATCCACATCTGTAGGGGTAGATCCGGGGGAAAGGAGTGACAAGGCTGATAGTGGAAGTTGATGAAGAGCCTAAATGTGTGAATTACGCCTGCGATTTGCATGACCAATTTCCAAGTGGCTATTGTCGCGTTGACTGTTGGGAGGAAACAGCGTGGGGGTGGTATCTCATCCATATGGCAATATCCTGTAATTTCTGACCTAGGAGAGAGATGTTAGTGTGAAGAAGTAGGGTAGAAGGGAAAGTCAGCTGGATACCTAAGTAGGTCATGGATTAGTTGGGGCCCAGTAAAAAGGGGATGAGGAAGTAATGGTTGTCCTGAGTTGCGGGGATATGGAGACCCCTAGCTTAGCTGTTTTAGAGTGATTTAATTTATACATTGATACCCGACTTGTTGTAAAATATCACAGAGCGGGGGCAGGGATTTCATAGGATCGGTGAGCCATATGATTATGCAGTCGGCATAGAGGCCAATGTTATGGGAGGCTTGGTCGACCATGAGACCAGCGATACCCGTGTGAGCTTTAATTGCTTGTGCTAGTGGTTCAATTACTAGCACAAAAATTAGGGGGAATAAGGGGCAACCCTGTTGGGTCCCATTGGTGATAGGGAAGTAGATAACATGCCCGATGTTAGAACTTTTGCACTCGGCGTAGAGTAGAGACCTAGGATAGCTTGCCGAAAAGAAAACAAAAGGGAATACGAGCGCACAGGCTCATGGTGCAATAACATCTGTTTATTTTAATGTAAAAAGGGGCCATGTATGCCAAACTTCTGTAGGACTAAGTCTAGGTATAGCCAATTGACCCTATCAAATGCCTTCTCTGCATCTAGAGAGATTAGCAGAGAAGGCGTTTGGTGGTGTTCTGCCCAGTGGATAAGGTCTATAAACCTACGAGTTCCATCCGAAGCTTGTTGGGAGGGGATGAAGCCTGGGTGCACCAGATTGGGCATGTAGGTTGCAAGGCGGGTAGCTAACAATTTTGCATAAAGTTTGAGGTTGGTGTTGAGCAGAGATATGGCTGGTTCGTGGAATAGTTTGTGGGAGCATTGGGGAGGGTTATGTTCTGGGAAATGCGTTTCTTGAACGCATAGTATTTCTGCTTTTTGTGATATAGCTTCTTGCCAAAGGAGTGAACGTTTAAACGGGCTGTTAAGGCCCATGGCATTTAAGGAGACAGTTGTGAGAGTCATTGCCTCAAGTGGAGGGAGTCTGGGTGTAGGTGATGTAACGGTACTGAGAAGGATAGGCTCTGACTGTAGGAGAGGAGAGTAGGGAGAGGGCGGAGAAGCAATACAGTTGCAAAAATAGTAATATACACAGTAATGTGTGGGCAGATCAGAACCTGCTGTATCTGATAGAGCTTGATCTGGACACACAATAGCAAAGCAAATCAAATACTTGGGTAAGCTAATAAGACAAGCTAAATTTAAATGCGGTAATAACAATTCTAATAATAGTAACTTTAACCAGGGTATGTGCTTATCACATCAAGAACAGTGGAGCGTGAAAAGGGTAATATAGGTGCTTTCAAACCTCCACTAACTTATTAACCTGAAAGAAATTAATGATAAGCAGCCCTAAGTGTGTACAGTCTTGGCAAAAGCCGTAATGCAGGAGGGCACCCTGTATTTAGGTCGGAGCGTGTGAGTCCCAGGGATTGGAGATTTTGGAGCATGGCCTCACATTGGGGGGTAGGGGGAGATGCTTGTGAGATTATACCCCAGTTGTTGAGCTGTTTGCCACCTACCTTAGGCATCATAATGGTGACTTGCTGGTTGTGGTAGGTTACTAGCAATTTTGTGGGGTGACCCTGTTTGTAAGTGATCTTGCGTTCACTTAGTACAGAAGTGACCGGAGCAAAGGCTTTGCGTGCTTGGGAGGTAGCAGCTGAGATGTCGTTTAAGAGAGACACTTTATTAAAGGGATCCAGAAGGGAGCGCTTGGATCTTGCTGTATGCATAATCTCTTACTTAACATGGAAAAAGTGTACTCTTGCCATCATATCTCTGGGGACAGAGGCTGGGAGGTGTTGCGGTTTTTAAATCCTGTGCGGTCTATGAGCATGTCCTTTGTTGTTAACGGTACAGTATTATTTCTGTGGTCGCTAGGGATTCAGAGACCCCCACTTATTTTGATATTGTTCCGTTGCGACCGAACTTCGAGATCTACAACTTTTAAGCGAAGCATATGAGTAGTAGTGGTTTGGTCATCCTGTATATCTACAATGGCATTGTGTGCTTTAGTGGCTTCAGGGAGTTTCTGCCCAATATGATCAGTGTGTTGCTCTAAGGAGTTAACTTTGTCTTGCATCTGATTTATTGAGTTTTTGATGCAGATCAGCCTGTAAGGACATCAGCATGGCCTTAAAGGAATGCTCAGAGGCCGGATTTCCAGTTGTAAGATATGCTGCAAGGGACTGTGGAGCAATCTGGTCTGCTGTGGGACTACAAGTCCCAGCGCTATACTGTTTCTTAATAGGAGGCTGTTTTTCAGGGTATTTTGCAGGAGAATCTGCTAGCCTCTTACCTCTGTCCCCCGGGGAGGTGGACTGCTCAGTTAGTTGATCCATGGTGTCCTCCTCATCAGGGTATGGAGGGAGAGCTGCAGCTCAGTGATCTGACGCCCGCTCTGGGTTCCCATGCTCCCCGCCAGCGCCATATTGGTGTTCCTGCTCTGAGGGTTTCATGTAGAAGTCTAGGAGCCTGCAGGGTCCTTTGGGTCCTTTTTTCCCGGGACATAGTCCAGGGTGCCCTGGACGTGGTCCTCCATTCAAGTGGGTGTCTGTCAGGTGGGAGGCGGCTGGAGATGCTCGGCTGTGCTGTGGAGGAGCAGAGCAGTGATCTCAGGCGGCCATCTTCATCAGTGGCCAGGCCATGCTCCTCCTTAACTAGACATTTTATTTGCAATTTTGTACACAGAGTTAAAAAAACAAAACAACAACATAAAAAAAAGTGTCAGTAAACAAATACAAGTACAACTAATACAGTTATTATAAAGTCTCAGTAAGTAATAATAAAATAGATTGTCAGAAAAAACATACAATAAAAAAAAATCAAATAAAGCACCCTAAATAAACCACACAAAAAACACTTTCGAAATAAAAAAAAGAAAGAAAAATCCAAACAAATTTCACTGCATAAATAAGCATTTCTGAATTTCTGCTTCTTCGCAGAGAATTAATTTTTCAAGAACAGGTCAAGGATAGTTAAAAGAAGCTTCCGCATGAGCTATTTCAATCCAATTGCAACTTTAAAAACACCCAGAAAAATACCTTAATTTTGCCTTGCCCATTGACTTCAATACAGTTTGTCAAAATGGATACAAATCTCTGAAATCTCAAGGTTTCTGACGACAATTCAGGAAAATTAAAACTCTACTCCTGGGCTAAAATACCACAACGGATATGATCTACTTGAAGTTTTATTCTCTCCCTGTTTTTTTTTTTGTTTTTTTTTTTTGGACAATCGAAGAACAAACTGGCATGTTAATTGATTCCCTAGCGTTGATGATATTAATGGGCAGCTTTGCCGCCCTGAACCTATCTCTTCACCTCTGGCAGCTTCCGGTATACAGTGGAGTAGAGAGGTACGTCTGTGCCGGACAGCCACTGGCTTCAGTACACAAGCCCAGTTAGTGTACTGAAGCCGGTGCCTTCCTGGCACAGATGCTCTTCCTGAGTCTCTAATCCACTGCGTACCGGAGGTGAAGAGAGGTTAGGGGTATCAACACTAGTGACCCAGCTAACTAAGGTTCTATGTGGGCTCTGCCCTCTGTGTACTCTCCACCAGAGAAGCCACAGTAGCCTGAGACACGGTACGTGGCGATGGGGTTATAAACTGGTTACAAAGATGTCAGGGCCGTCTTTAATATGGTTTGGACCCTGGGCAAACATTTTTTTTTTGCCCCCCCCCCAAAGCAATTTTGCTCTTCACCCCAACATCTCAAAAAACAGACACACACATAGAAACGCAGCTACTGTGCCATCAAACGCAGCTACTGTGCCCATCAATTGCCACGTCTGTGCCATCAAACGCAGCCACTGTGCCCATCAAACGCAGCCACTGTGCCCATCAAACGCAGCCACTGTGCCCATCAAATGCAGCCACTGTGCCCATCAAGGGCAGCCACTGTGCTCATCAATTGCCGCCACTGTGCCATCAAACGCAGTCACTGTGCCCATCAAATGCAGCCACTGTGCCCATCAAATGCAGCCACTGTGCCCATCAAACGCAGCCATTGTGCCCATCAAGCACAGCCACTGTGCCAATCAAACGCAGTTGCTGTGCCCATCAACTGCCGCCACTGTGCCATCATGCCATCAAACGCAGCCACTGTGCCCATCAAGCGCAGCCACTGTGCCCATCAAGCGCAGCCACTGTGCCCATTAAACGCAGCCACTGTGCCCTTCAAACGCAGTCACTGTGCCCATCAAATGCTGCCAGTTTGCCCATCAATTGCCGCTACTGTGCCCCATCAAATGCTGCCAGTGTGCTTCGCCCGGCACTTACCTGTCTCGCAGCGGGTCAGCGGCGGTGTCCTGCATGCTCCTCGATGTCTTCTCCTGTCCTCTCTATCAGGCGTCCAATCACAGTGCCTGTCATTTCAGCCAATCAGGTGACAGGTAACAGACCTGATTGGCTGAGAGGCGGTTCAGTGTTAGCAAAGCAAATTCCTTTGCTTTGCTAACACAATGCTGAGTGAACAGCGAGCGCCCAGAATGGCGTCCGCTGTTCACCTTTTTGGGCACCTATCAGAGCCTACGGCTCTAACCAGGTGCTTCCAAAATACACCCCCGCCACTGTAATTCAGGTGCCCGGCACCCCAAAAGGGGCTGGACACCTGAGTAGGGGGTGTCAGCGGTGACCATAGATAGATGCATGCAATGTATGCATCTAAAAAGAGTAATGAACCCGCGCAGTGGAAATGGAGATCTATAGGTGAAATCTATGGAACTGCTGCTGCCCAACAAGCAGTCACCAAAATTGGGGACAGCTAAGTAGATTGGTGTAGTAGAAGGGTCTGGCGCTGTTCCTATAACTAAGTGATAATTCCCTACCTGCGTATTTTTATATTTATATCTCTAGTTCAAAACAAGGCATACAAGTTTAAGTTCCTAATATAAACACAACGTGCAGGTGTCAAATAGTGATATCCTTAAAAAATATATATTGCACAATTTTAAACAAGCTATAAATGTGTATAAAAACAAGCTTCTAATATATAAAAAATTCTAGTGGTGGTGTCGAGTCTTCATATGCGGTGTTGCTGATTAATATTCCAAAGATCCTAAAGTGTGGGGGAAAGAAGGGTGTTTGAAGGTGGGGAAGGGAAGGGGAGGGAGGGGGAAAGGGAGAGGTGTGGGAGATCAGCCACTGGTAAAGGAGCTGGAAACTGGTCAAAAATCACTTCTGCTAAAGTGCAAACGTGCTAGTAAAGCTCAAATAAAGTCCTTATGGTGTAATAAACTTATTATCCTTAATAATATAATGTCTTGGTATATATCTTGTGCAGTATCTTGGTGCATATGATGTTGTGAAAAAGATCCTTGCTCTGAAAGTGCAGCCACTCACCGGATCACTTCACCCCTGCAGGGGTATCGGGCAATTACAGTTTTGCGCCACTGTACGGCAATCACTGGCAGACTCAGGATCGTGGTGTATCATGAAAGTAGGAGAAGGCATGTACAGGATCGTAGTGAAGGCTCGAAGGCTGAAAAACACAGGGCTGCAGTTAGAAGCTGTATCAGTGTAGCTGGAGCACAATCCAATCCAGGCAAGCAGGGGTGCAGATGACTGAGCACATACACACATAGGTGAAATGCAATGTCCCTGGAGGATGGTATCTGTAGTCCAGTGGAAAAGGAAGGAATTAGTCCAATAATAGCATGAATATCTGTGGAAAGGAGGAGAGAGACATCTGGCTGGATGGCAGGGCTGCGCTGTGTCTCCAGCGATCCTAGGAACTTAAACTTGTATGCCTTGTTTTGAACTAGAGATATAAATATAAAAATACGCAGGTAGGGAATTATCACTTAGTTATAGGAACAGCGCCAGACCCTTCTACTACACCAATGTATGCATCTATCTATGGTGATAGAGCGGTGCAGGAGAGAGGGGGCGGCGCCCATGCCCCCCTTATGGACGCACCGCCACTGCCTGTATGCCCTTTACTTAACATTGTGCATAGAAATATTCAAAATTAGTAATAAATCAAGGAAAACAGGAATTAAGATGCATTTTATTGGTAATTCACCAAAGTAGGTTTGATGTAGAAGTTTCACTGTTTCTTGTTGAAAGCCAGGCTTAGGGCACATGGCACTTGACAAGGCACCAGGCAGGCATGGTAGCACTCCTCCTCCGCTCCTCTGATCAGGTACACTGTGCACAGTGTACACATAGCAAGGGGCGGGTGTCAGTGGAGGTCAAGGCCCCGCCCACCCGCGGCCCGCTCCTCGATCTAAAAAATACAGCACTGTCACTGACTGCTGCACTGTGCGCGCGCCACCGGGTGGAGGCTGGGGGGATGCAGAGATGTACTGGTGGATATGGAAGAGTGCTGGGGGTGCAGATGTGTGCTGGGGGGAGGGGAGTCCTCTAGAGGTATGACAATGTGCTGGGGTGTACAGAGTTGTGCTGGGTGTACAAAGATCTGTTGGGGGTACAGAGGTGTGCTTGAGATGGAGAGCAAAATTGCATGGGGGGTGGGGTGCAAGAAGATGTTTGCCCAGGGTAACAATCATTATTAAAGACAGCCCTGCCACCAATGATGGGGCACTGTTCCTCCCCCTAATACCAAAGATGGGGTAATGCTTTCTCACACTGATGTCCAGACATTTTCTACTAACACTGGTTACACTCCGCTCCCCCCTGAAGTCTAAAGGACAGTAAACTTGGGTCTTTGTTTAAGATATATGGAGACCCTTGCTTTAGAGGATGGATTGGTTGTGTGTATAATAATAATAATACATGTAATAATAATAATAATAGTTGTTTGTTATTTTTATACATTGCTATCATTGTTTTTATTATGACAAATAAGCAATACATCTTCTAAGCCAGCGAGACTAGAAAAGCTTTTGACCTTCAGTCTTCATTTTGTATAATGCAGCGTAGGTGTACACGAGGGGTCACTGATGGAGAATCATACATATGTGCAAACATTGGCTTCGCATTTACTTTGCAGAAGAATGAGAAATTTCCATTAGCACAAAACCTTGAAATACATCAGCCAGAATATGCATGCATTCAAAGTACGATAATGAGGCTAAGAAAGACTGGTGACAAGTCTCGACTTCAGGGAACCATTAGCGTCTCGGTTTGTCCAAACTGAGGTCCAACCTGATTCCAATTTGCTACAAGATCTTACTGTATCTTGCCCTGTTATTTCAACACGTTTGCATAATTTGAGCAATTAACCTCATTCACAGAGGCCAGAGACTGAACGTGGGGGTGGACGAGTCAGAACGTACAGCGCCTTGAAAAAGTATTCATACCCCTTGACATTTCCCACATTTCGTCATGTTACAACCAAAAACATAAATGTATTTTATTGGTATTTTATGTGATAGACCAACACAAAGTGGCTCATAATTGTGAAGTGGAAGGAAAATGATAAATGGTTTGAATTTTTTTTTTTACAAATAAATCTGTGAAAAGTGTGGGGGGTACATTTGTATTGCGCCCCCCTACTTTGTAGAACCACCTTTCTCTACAACTACAGCTGCAAGTCTTTTTGGGGATGTCTCTACCAGCTTTGCACATCTAGAGAGGGACATTTCTGCCCATTCTTCTTTGCAAAATATCTCAAGCTCTGTCAGATTGGATGGAGAGCGTCTGTGAACAGCAATATTCAAGTCTTGCCACAGATTCTCAATGTGATTTAGGTCTGGACTGTGACTGGGCCATTCTAACACATGAATATGCTTTGATCTAAACCATTCCATTGTAGCTCTGGCTGGATGTTTCGGGTCGTTGTCCTGCTGGAAGGTGAACCTCCGCCCCAGTCTCAAGTCTTTCTAATGCCGCGTACACAAGATCGGAAATTGGGCCAGCAAAAGGCCGATGAGAGCTTTTGGTCTGAAAATGCGCCCGTGTGTATGCTCCATCGGACTTTTGCTGGCCGAATTCCAGCCAGCAAAAGATTGAGAGCAGGTTCTCAACTTTTTGGTCGGAAAAAGTTCCTATCTGAAAATGCGATCGTCTGTAGCAATTCCGACGTGCAAAATTACTACGCATGCTCGGAAACAATTTGACGCATGCTCGGAAGCATTGAACTTCATTTTCTTGGCTCGTCGTAGTGTTGTACGTCACCGCGTTCTTGATGGTCAAAAGTTCAGTGAACTTTTGTGTGACCGTGTGTATGCAAGGCAAGCTTGAGCGGAATCCCATCGGAAAAGCCGTCATATCTTTTTCTGACCAAAATCCTGATTGTGTGTACGCAGCATAACAGTTTTTTTCTAAGATTGTCCTGTATTTGTCTCCATCCATCTTCCCATCAACTCTGACCAGCTTCCCTGTCCCTGCTGAAGAAAAGCATCCCCACAACATGATACTGCCACCACCATGTTTCACAGTGGGGATGGTGTGTTCAGGGTGATGTGCAGTGTTAGTTTTCCCCACACATAGCGTTTTGCTTTTAGGCCAAAAAGTTGAATTTTGGTCTCATCAGACCAGAGCACCTTCTTCCACATGTTTGCTGTGTCCTCCACATGGCTTCTCACAAACTGCAAACAGGACTTCTTATGACTTTCTTTCACCAATGTCTTTTCTTCTGGTCACTCTTCCATAAAGGGCAGATTTGTGGAGAACACGACTAATAGTTGTCCTGTGGACAGATTCTCCCACCTGAGCTGTGGATCTCTGCAGCTCCTCCAGAGTTACCATGGACCTCTTGGCTGCTTCTCTGATGAATGCTCTCCTTGCCCGGCCGGTCAGTTTAGGTGGACGGCCATGTCTTGGTAGGTTTGCAGTTGTGCCATGCTCTTTCCATTTTCCGATGATGGATTGAACAGAGCTCCGTGAGATGCTCAAAGCTTGGGATATTTTTTTATAACCTAACCCTGCTTTAACCCCTTGCCGACCGGCCTCACGCCGATATACGTCGGCAGAAGGGCACGTACAGGCATATTAACGTACCTGTACGCTGCCCTTTAAGACGCGGCATTGTGGAGCGCGCGCCTGCCGCCGGTGCGGGCACATGCCCGCCGCAAGCTCCGTGAGTGTGATTGCGGGTCCCGCGGACTCGATGTCCATGGGGATACCCGCGATCGTCTCACAGAGAGGAAGAACAGGGAAATACTGATGTAAACGAGCATTTCCCCATTCTTCCTAGTGACAGGACACTGATCACATCTCCCTGTAATCGGGAGCGGTGATCAGTGTCGTGTCACACCTAGCCCAGCCCCCCACAGTTAGAATCACTCCCTAGGACACACTTAACCCCTACAGCGCCCCCTAGTGGTTAACCAATTCACTGCCAGTCACATTTACACACTAATCAGTGCATTTTTAATCGCAATGTGAATGGTCCCAAAATAGCGCCAAAAGTGTCCGATCTGTCCGCCATAATGTCGCAATCACAAAAAAAATCGCAGATCGCCGCCATTACTAGTAAAAAATCGTATCGGCCTAAACTGAGGAAAAAAAATGTTTTTTTTATATGATTCTGTTCTCTCCTCTTCACAATAGCAGCCTACTGTGGGTTGGAGAGAGTGGGTGCTTGCTGAGAACTAATCCTCCATCACAGCGTGGCAATGCTGAGGAGTGAGGCCATACTGCTCTTCTTCCTGACTCCCCTTATCATGTGACATATCACATGACCAGAGAATGGGTGCCACTCTGATAAGGAGGTCTGGACTGTCACTACACAGAGGTTGGGGGGGGACCTCTCCTCTCTTCATCAGAATTCCCATGAGCCCCTTAGCTTCCCCCCTCCCTTAAAACCCTTTCCTTCTCCCCTTCCTCCCTCAGAGCCCCCCATATCCCTTTAGGTCCATGCACCTCATAGAGCCCCCTCTTATATCTCCTCCCCTCCTTCATCCTACTGACAGATACCAAAGGAGTCCTTCTCAGACTGACACCACAGAGGCAGGGACATTATTTCCTTCCAATGACATCACTGACACAGAGACAATTTTCCTTCCAGTGACACCACTGACACAGGGATATTTTTCCTTTCAGTGACACCACTGACACAGGGATATTTTTCCTTCCAGTGACACCACTGACACAGGGACATTATTTCCTTCCAATGACATCACTGACACAGAGACAATTTTCCTTCCAGTGACACCACTGACACAGGGACATTTTTTCCTTCCAGTGACACTACTGACACAGGGACATTTTTCCTTCCAGTGACACAACTGACACAGGGACATTTTCCTTCCAGTGACACCACTGACACAGGGACGTTTTTTCTTCCATTTACACCACTGACACAGAGACCTTTTTCCTTCCAGTGACACCACTGACACAGAGACATTTTTCCTTCCAGTGACACCACTGACACAGGGACATTTTCCTTCCAGTGACACCACTGACACAGGGACGTTTTTCCTTCCATTTACACCACTGACACAGGGACATTTTTCCTTCCAGTGACACCACTGACACAGGGACATTTTTCCTTCCAGTGACACCACTGACACGGGGACATTTTTCCTTCCAGTGACACAACTGAGACAGAGACATTTTTCCTTCCAGTGACACCACTGAGACAGAGACATTTTTCCTTCCAGTGACACCACTGAGACAGGGACATTTTCCTTCCATTTACACCACTGACACAGAGACATTTTCCTTCCAGTGACACCACTGAGACAGGGACATTTTCCTTCCATTTACACCACTGACACAGAGACATTTTCCTTCCAGTGACACCACTGAGACAGGGACATTTTTCCTTCCAGTGACACCACTGACACAGGGACATTTTTCCTTCCAGTGACACCACTGACACAGGGACATTTTTCCTTCCAGTGACACCACTGACCTCTGGTTTCCTGGTAAACCCTCAGCGCCAGTAAAAATCTAAAGCATTCAAAAACACTGATGTTGGTGTTTTTAATAGTTTTAAGGGCAGGAGAAGGATTTGGGGATCTTAAAGACCCCAGATCCCTCCATAAAGAGTACCTGTCACTGCCTATTGCTGTCACAAGGGATGTTTACATCCCTTGTGACAGCAATAAAAGTGATTAAAAAATTAAAAAATTAAAGCAACAGTGTAAAAAAAAAAAAAAAAATTAAAAAAAAATTAAAGTGCCCCCCCTCCCCCCCTCCGTGCTCAGGCCCAAAGGTGAACTCACGTGTCGGTTCAGTGAACATCAGATCATTTTATATATGGCACCTGGACGAATTATGCCTCAGGGTCTGATGAGGGGGGGCCCAATTTATTATTAATATTATACAGGACTTATATAGCGCCAACAATTTATGCAGCGCTTTACAATATAAAAAGGAGACAATACAGTTATAATACAATTAAACACAAGAGGATTAAGAGGGCCCTGCTCAGAAGAGCTTACAATCTAATAGGGGGGGGGGGGCAGGTGGTACAAAAGGTTGTGACTGTGGGGAATGAGCTGATGGAAGTGGTAAAAGATTAGTTGGAGACGTGATAGGCTTTCCCTGAAGAGATTTTAATGTTGCTTAGGGCAGCACAAATCCAAAATACACCACTGCCTCCAGTAGTAAGATTTTCGTTCTTATTTTGTATATGATGGGCACAGTGGCTGTTTTTGTTGGGCACAGTGGCTGCATTTGATGGGCACAATGGCTGCATCTCATGGGCACAATGACTGCATTTGATAGGCACAGTGGCTGCATTTGATGGGCACAGTGGCTGCATTTGATGGGCACAGTGGCTGAATTTGATGGCCACAGTGGCTGCATTTGATGGGCACTGTTATGGAAATGATTTAGGCTCCAATCGAGCCCAAGGTTATCTGCTGCTGTCTCTAATTTGAAAAGTGTGGATATGCATGCATATAAAAGTAAACACTCTGAGACACGCTCAGAACTGCTAACTCATTACACTTGTGTTTTATTCAAGGCGGTGTTAATGTTTTATACACACAAATACGTCATTGCTATGTTAGTCTAATAGGTACATCTCATTGGTTAAGATAAAAAAGAAGATGGAGAATTTTCATAACGAGGTTTGGCTCTCTTTGGTCTTATCTTCAGTTCCGCGTTCTTTTGATGTGTGGGAGGTAGGGGGTACACGCCATCTTGAGAAAATATAGGAACAGAGCAAATCTGTATACTTATATAATGAGTAAGGAGAAAAATATGTATGCACATAAGAAAATAGACATTTTCAGATTACTATTATTATCTACATCACATTCCTTCACAATCCCCCCTAAAATGACTATTTTCTCTTTTCTGTCCCTAATACTAAAGGTCCCACTTTGGCCTGGCCCTTCTCCTCAGCAACTCTTTTAGGCTGTATATAGAATTGGGCAGTAACTGTTCACTTCCCTCCTCGATACAGCTGGAGAGGTGCAGTCAGGCTCTATCTATCCCTAAAAACCCTATAGGATTATGAGATTATGGACAGGGAGTGACTGTAGGGGAGTGAATTGTCATCTTCCATCATAAGGAGGTCCTCTTCTTCTTGGTGGAGAAATGTAGGTGTGCTATTGTCTACAGCCTTGCTCATTAACTTTTTACAAAAGGTAGAATACAGCATACAATCAGGGCTAAAAGAACCAGGATTATTAATACCGTTACCCCTATCTGGGCAAACACCTTCTGCCACCCACTCATCCAGCTAAAGTATTGATCCCATGGGTCTGTGATACCTGAGTTCTTCTTCAACTCTAGTGACAGATCTTCTAATTTCTTTATAGCTGAAGTAACCTTACCATTTGGGCCAGTATTATCAGGAATGTATGTACAACAGGTTCCCGTTTTTTACTATGATTTTACAGACACCCCCCTTCTCGGCTAACACCATGTCTAAGGCCATCCGGTTCTGGAATGTCATGTAGGTAGTGGGGGCTAGCTGGTCAGCAATTCCCTGGAGGGCGTCTTTAGTGTAATTTACGAATCTCTGTTGGTTATAATATGTGTAGTGTCAGGTCACCTAGAGGCTGGATGACAGATGCACACCGTTGGGATCAGGAATGCACCGCAAGGTAGTGGACCCTAGCACTGACTGCTGCAGATTGTACCCTGGGAGGTTCAGGAAGCAGGTCTACTGGATCACTGACACAGATCCCACTGGGAGCTAGAGCAGATTCCCCAGGGCGCAGAGTCTAAGAGCCAGCAGGTGTTCACCAGAGCCTCTAGTGGTGAGGATGGACTGCGCTGCAGTCTGGCTCCAGGTCGCGGCCCCCAGGGTCTCACAGCTCACGCTCACGGTAGACTACAGGAGATGAGGAAGGAGGGAGCTGGCTGGAACATCAGGGTCACAGGCAAACAGGGATGGTCGGGAACAGGCCAAAGTCGGTAACAGGAATCAGATGTAGGAAACACAGCAAGTACACATAGAGGCTAACACACAGTGGTTGATCAGCACTGCTGGCTTGCAGTGCACAGGTTAATATAGGGTTCCCTGATAGGGCCTGGGGTGGGGTCATGCTTAGAGGGGAGGTTACAAAAGCAGTCAGGTGAGGGTCAGCTGGTCTCTAGAGATGAACACATGGAGACAGGTATGCTGATCGACAAACTCTATTGCATAACCATGACATGTAGTTAATTCAATCTACATTCTTGCTGACAGTTGTTATGGGGATCAAAGACTCAAAACCAGCTTTTACCTGATCCCTGCCTTTAAACTCATCAGGGACCCCCCTTGTAACCCCTATGACATGTATGTATACATGAGAATCAAAGCTTCCGGAGAGAGCTGCTCGCTTCCTCCTCTGACTGTGTGCTGGGTCAGTGTATGTATCAGGGGTATCTTCGGTTAGGATATGGGGCTTTCTATTTTCATCTTTTTTGTCTAATGCACTCTGTGGTCGCCCAGTCTGGCCCTGTGTTCCAACCCACTGGCCCCCACAGAAACCACAACTCTGTCCCCAGTAACTGTCTGTGTGGCATACATATATGTCCTTACCGTCAGGGATATCACTGTACCAATGGCATCACCATGAAGGGTCAAACGGACAAGGTACTATGTCACAGTAATCTAAGGTAAAGGTGGTCACATGTGTACCTGAAGAGTTACACCAAAACGTAATTATGTTATCATTTTTATGATGGCCACCTCCTGGGCCCCTCCCCCCTAGATCAAACAGAAAAAGGATATGCAGCACCCGAAAACACTCTCTCCTGCAGTGATAAGCGTGCATTCAGGTGTTCTTCCTGGCCAACTTGACTGAGGTGGCTGTGGTCAGCAAAACTTGGAATGGACCATCATAACTTGGCTCAAGGATCTCCAGACAGTAGTTGGTGTGTTCCTGTATCTAATTCAGGATCTGGAATGGAAGAAAACACCTGGACATGCATTCAGGTTAATTCTCGTGATAATGTGGTTACATAATTAGTCAACACATCAGACTGTAACTGTAACTGTTGTGGAAAGTAACAACCAAGTCTGGGAGCTGAACCAAACAAAATTTCATAAGGGGATAGGGCATGTTTCCCCTGGGGGTGTGTCTGACACTGAACAGGGCAATGGGCCAACTCATGTTAGTCTATTGGGCCATCTTTAACATCCTGTTTTTAGTGTCCCATTCATCCTTTCTACCTTCCCGCTAATTTGAGGGTGGTATGGGATGTGTAGTGCCAACTGAACCCCCAGTGCTGCCCAAATCTCTTTAGTAAGGGTTGTTGTTAAGGCTGGTCCCTGATCTCTCAATATCACCTCTGGGACCCCAAATCTACATACTATCTCACTCAGTAGTTTCTTAGCTGTGGTCCTGGCAGTCATGACCACTTCCACTAGGGCGTATTCGAATCTGCCACTTCTTGGCACTTGAGAATGATCAATTTGCATCCTCTGGAATGGGGTATAGGGCTTTTGCCAGGTGCTTCTTCTGTGCATCCTGGGTTACATTTGGTGCAGATAATGTATGATCTGCAGAAGCTGTCGGTCAGTGGAGTAACTCTTAGTGCAACACTTGTTGATAAGAGAGTTCATAAAGTCCATGTGCCCATTGCACCACGGCTGGGTACATACTCCTGAGTAGACAAGGCTTCTTGTTGCACTCGAATAGTCCATTTCTGAGAGTTGCTCCTTTTCTCCATTTCCAGCTTTCCTTCTTATCCGGACTTGTTGTTTCCTGTAGTTCTTTTAGATAAACTCTGTCCACTGGGAAAGTCTGTAAGGTAAGCACGGGGTGGTCTTCTTCTACCACCCTGCTGTCCACTTCCCGTGGACCACCAGCTGTCTGTTTGGCAGCTGTATTGGCTCGATGATTGCCTCGAGCTTCCTTTGAGTTCAGTTTGTAGTGTGCTTTTACTCAGAATAGTCACTTGGGTTGTGAGAAGCAAGGCATCAATCAAGTTTTCACAGGTGTTCCTGCAGCCATCAGGAATCCTCTGTTCTAGATAACACCATAATCATGGGCAATGTTGAAAGCATATCTTGAGTCCATATGAATGTTGGCTCTTTTTCCCTCTGCCCATTTACGTGCTGTAGTAAGTGCTTACAGCTCTGCCTCCTGTGCAGACATCACCGGTGGTAAGGCTTCAGCTTGTAGTACAGTATTTTCAGTGGTGACCGCGTGTCCTGTGCGGTCACGGGGGTGACAAGTCAAGACTCTACTCCTCCTCCTCCTTTCCCCCCTCGAGAAGTGGAAGAAGGGTGGTAGGGTTCAGTGTTTGACAACTTAATAGAGTAATGCTGTCCAGTAGGAGGGAACACAGGAGTCTCAAGTGTCTGGTAGTGGACAAGTGTTTCGGCTGGATCCTGGTTGAATATGGCAACAACGTCATGGGGAACAAGCAGAACGAGGCAGTGTCCGAGGACCAAGTTCAAAGTTTTGTCAAGCAAGGCTTGTGTAGCAAATCCAGCTCGCAGACACAATAGGCCTCCTCTTGCTACCACATCCAGCCGACAGGAATAATATCCTATGGGGCGTAGGCTGATGCCGTGTGATTGGGTGAGTACACCTGCAGCATGTCTCAGAACATTCGGATACAAAGAGCTTGTGCGTTTTGCCGTAGGCTGGGAGCCCTAGCGCCTGAGATGGCACACTTGAGGGCCTCAAACTTAGATATTTCTCCAAGAGACATCTGGAAGGGTCTGATTGCAGAGTATCAGTAGGAAGGCTTCTGGAATCCATGCTCTGCACTAGGAAATTAGTCCAAGGAAGGCATGAAGGGATCTCTGACCTTGTGGCAGTGGGGTGTCAGAGATTACTTGCACCCTGTCTTCAGTGGGGTGTCGTGTCCCATGGGACAAACAGTGTCCAAGGAAAATGACAGATGTTGAGCACCACTGCAATTTGGGCTTTAAGACTTTGCAGCCCTGGTTGGCAAGATAGCACAACAGGCTTTCTGAGGTGACTTCAACAGGGGGTAAGTCAGCTGCACAAAGGAGAAGGTCATCAACATGTTGGAAGAGAATCACTTCCGGGTGTTCCTCTTGTCATGTGTCAAGGATGATAGCCATAGCTTTGCAAACTGGCTTGGAAAGTTCTGTGCCCCTTGCGGCACAACTGTTTAGGTATGTTGCCGTTTCTTTCCGTGGATGAATGCAAAAAGGTACCAGCAGGAGGGGTGAGGGTGGACACTGAAGAAAACGTTTGTAAGGTCCACCTCTGTGAGGTACTTTGCAGTCAAAGGCATCCACAGTAGGTACCTGGTTCTCTTTTTAGGATTCTCTTCTTGGGGTTATTGTGGTTTGCGGGGCAATGAAGCGCCCTCTTGACTGAAACTGGTGGCACCTTTAAGTTACCATTGTCTTCCGGTCCTGTGGACCATAGGCACGCAGGGATTCTGTCAAGTACTTCCTGCAGTATTGAACTTGAAGTTTTTGCTTCAGTAAGTGTCATCAGGAGAGACAGAGAACACAAAGCAGATTAGTCTTCTAAAGATAGGGGAGTATGTAACTTCACCCCCCCTTCAGGCGTGTCCTGATTGAGGCCTGTAGTCCGGACTACACATCAGCTCCTAGTAGATTCAAGGGACATGTAGAGGACACCACAAATCTGGCAAGCAAATCAGGAAATGTCCCCACTTGGAGTGGCTCTGCAAATGGACTGGAGCGGAGCACCCCATCCACTCCCACGCAGGAAACGTGTGTGTCTCTTTTCATAGTGGGAGAAACTCAGATCATCAAAGGCCTGTACGAGTTTAGTATGATACTTCTTCAGACTCCCCTTTATCTTGGGTAATATCTTGGATTGTGGTCTTCTGATCCGTCAACTTCTCCTTTGCCCAGTCGTGGAGTTGTGCACAGAACTCCACGCCTGAGGTGTAGGAAGTGGCACTTGTCAGGCAGGCATCATTGAAGGCCATCTGCATGACTGGCCAAAAGATATATCCTGCTTTGATTTGGCATAGGCTGATCAAGTCTCTCCAGGCAGCTGAGTAAGTTTCTTGTATCTGCACTATCCTGTGGTAGAAGGGAATTGGCTGCTTCTCTGGGTCAGGCAGACTTGTCACTAAGGCCGCTGCTTGTGATAGAGTAAAAGCGACATACATCACTGGTGCCCCTTCTGGTAACCGAGACTGTTGTTGGGGCAGGGGCTGACAAGAGGCACTGTTCTTTACGGTTGCCAGCATGTGTTTGAGATCCTCTCGGAACTGAGAGTCTGGAGCCGGATTGGGGGTTAAATCAGTGGGTGGCCTTGCTGCCTGCTGTCGGGCTTCCCACTCAGATGCTTCTTCATCATTAACATATCCGGCCTGGGAATGTGATGCTCCCGTATTGGGGAAGACAGGTGTGTGGTATGAACCATCTTGGTCTAAAACAGGGAGGGCTGGGTACAGGCTGTTTAAGCTTACTGGGTGTACCAAGATGGCCGCCGGCAGGAAGTGCACTGGACTGGGTAGAAAGTGAAGGCATGGGTGCACTAAGATGGCCGCCGGGCTGAGTTGTCACAGTGGGTTGTGCTTGGGTGGTGAGAAAGGAGTGGTTGTTAGACGGAGGGCAGTGCTGTCCCTCCCCTCCTTTGTTTAAAGTTCCAACATATCATCAGCTATACATACATAATACAATCGCCATCTTTCTTAACTTCCTTTATCCAATTTTCTTTATCACACAGGATTTTTCTCCCTGTCTCTTCAGCAACATAACTTTCGCCATTTCTTTCAACTTTGTTAACTATTTCAACATCTGCTTCTCTCCTTCTTTGAAAAATCACTTTCTTTTCTTTGGTACAACCAAGGGGTTAATATTTTTCTCAGCGTTCTTATCAGCAAATTCTTTCGGTGGGGGCTCATACTGCGCTCCAAGTTGCTACTGTTTGCTATAACCCTGTAATGTACGGTTAATCTCAGTACAAGCACGAACACGTCAGGGGTAGTGAGGAGCAACGGCCCGCGACCCAACAGATCTTTCGGGTAGCCTCCTACTCTGACTTTCACCAGTCCCCACCCCCTCTCATGTATAGCAAACAATAAACCACAAATACAATCACGACAGGACATTACACCTGCCACTCTTCGAACTGCAAAATTTCAGCAGGCTAAAATAACCGCAAAGGCATACCACCCTGCAAAATAAACCCGTTTATAGACGTTTTTCTACAGCTCTACACCAAGAGGCCGACAACTCTTCTTGGGGTGAGTCCTCTGTAACGCTTTCAGACTGCAAAGCCCGCAGCTGAGATAACCCTCAAAGGTTCCTTGAACCTAGAGTACACCCGTCTATAAACGACTGCCACAAGGGAAACTATCTCACTCCAGAGGCCGACAGCTCGTCTGGAGATGAGAACATACATTCACACATGTAGCACCCTTAGACTGCTGAGTTTCGTAGCCCAAAGAATGGCAGACAGTGAACAAATACAGTCAGCAGAAACCCATTGACAGGTTCGTTAAACAACCTCAGGCGAGGAAATACCTGCCTCTAAGACAGTCTCAGCATACCGACAGAATCCAGCCGTCAACCGAAAGATAAGAGAGTCGTACAGTGGTAAGAATATCAATCAACTCACCGGTACTGTTAGGGCTGCGCAAGACCCCCTCTGTTATCTTTCAATTAACGCCCGAATGCTTGTCGCGGTATAACTTCGACCGTAGCCTGAGGTCCCGGGTTTCGGCACCATCTGTTATGGAAATGATTTAGGCTCCAATCGAGCCCAAGGTTATCTGCTGCTGTCTCTAATTTGAAAAGTGTGGATATGCATGCATATAAAAGTAAACACTCTGAGACACGCTCAGAACTGCTAACTCATTACACTTGTGTTTTATTCAAGGCGGTGTTAATGTTTTATACACACAAATACGTCATTGCTATGTTAGTCTAATAGGTACATCTCATTGGTTAAGATAAAAAAGAAGATGGAGAATTTTCATAACGAGGTTTGGCTCTCTTTGGTCTTATCTTCAGTTCCGCGTTCTTTTGATGTGTGGGAGGTAGGGGGTACACGCCATCTTGAGAAAATATAGGAACAGAGCAAATCTGTATACTTATATAATGAGTAAGGAGAAAAATATGTATGCACATAAGAAAATAGACATTTTCAGATTACTATTATTATCTACATCACATTCCTTCACAGCACAATGGCTGCATCTCATGGGCACAATGTCTGCATTTGATGGGCACAGTGACTGCATTTGATGGGCACAGTAGATGCATTTGATGGGCACAGTGGCTGAATTTAATGGGCACAGTGGCTGAATTTGATGGGCACAATGGCTGCATATGATGGGCACAGTAGCTGAATTTGATGGGCACAGTAGCTGAATTTGATGGGCACAGTGGCTGAATTTGATGGGCACAGTGGCTGAATTTGATGGGCACAGTGGCTGAATTTGATGGGCACAGTGGCTGAATTTGATGGGCACAAGTGGCTGCATATGATGGGCACAATGACTGCATTTGATAGGCACAGTGGCTGCATTTGATGGGCACAGTGGCTGCATTTGATGGGCACAGTGGCTGAATTTGATGGCCACAGTGGCTGCATTTGATGGGCACAATGGCTGCATCTCATGGGCACAATGTCTGCATTTGATGGGCACAGTGACTGCATTTGATGGGCACAGTAGATGCATTTGATGGGCACAGTGGCTGAATTTAATGGGCACAGTGGCTGAATTTGATGGGCACAATGGCTGCATATGATGGGCACAGTAGCTGAATTTGATGGGCACAGTAGCTGAATTTGATGGGCACAGTGGCTGAATTTGATGGGCACAGTGGCTGAATTTGATGGGCACAGTGGCTGAATTTGATGGGCACAGTGGCTGAATTTGATGGGCACAAGTGGCTGCATATGATGGGCACAAGTGGCTGAATTTGATGGGCACAATGGCTGCATATGATGGGCACAGTGGCTGCATATGATGGGCACAAGTGACTGCATATGATAGGCACAGTGGCTGCATTTGATGGGCACAATGGCTGTATCTCATGGGCACAATGACTGAATTTGATGGGCACAATGCCTGCATTTGATGGGCACAGTGGCTGAATTTGATGGGCACAGTGGCTGAATTTGATTAGCACAGTGGCTCCATTTGATGGGCACAATGGCTGCATTTGATGGGCACATTGGTTGCATTTGATGAGCACAATGGCTGCATCTGATGGGCACAGTGGCTGAATTTGATGAGCACAGTGGCTCCATTTGATGGGCACAATGGCTGAATTTGATGAGCACAGTGGCTGAATTTGATGAGCACAATGGCTGCATTTGATGGGCACAGTGGCTGCATTTGATGGGCACAATAGCTGCATCTGATGGGCACAGTGAGGCTGCAATTGATGGGGGGGGTTCAAAATTTTTCAGTTTGTTTGCGCCCCCCCCCAATTTTGAGCACCAGCCACCACTGTCTTCACATGAATGCGTCCCTGCCTGGTCCCGGGCATTGATGAGCGCATGCCCGAGAGGAAAGGTACCCCCCCTTGCCCGCCCATACCTGTTCAACTGTGCAAGACTGAGAGGAAACACGGAGTTAAGCTTTAAAGGAAACCTGTATGTAGGTTGCAGATGGAAATGTTGCCTACTTGTCAAGCTGAACCTCTACCTGAGACAAGCATGCAGACCAAGACCTTGTTCCGGGTCAGCGACACACAAATAAAGACCAGGGATAGTCAGAAAACCTGCGATTTTTTTTTTTAAGGAGAGGTCAGTGATGGCCTCCTCCATATTTTCCTCGGCATATTTTGTGCACTTGCTGTGTGTTACATAGGTTTGCACCCTTCACAAATAAATCGTAATTTAGCGTTCTGCGTTACAGATGATGATTTCATCGGAGCGAACGATGTTTCGTTTTTTTGCATTTTCCGATATTGTGAACTTCTTCAGCAACATCGATAAAAAACTTTCTCTTCTGCAAAGGGAAACATTGTGAGGCTGATTAAATAGACATTGCTTATGCTATATGCTAATATATACCAGAAGATTGGGTTGGCGGTGACAGCGCCTGACAAAACAGTCAGGAATTATACAACATCTCAGCTTTGATTGACATCTGTCAGGGCTGCAGAAAATTGTCTCCAAGTTAATATTTGTCGCTTTTTATGAGTCGTGTCCCCGGTGATTCCATGAGCTGAGCAGCCGTGATGACTATTAGTGTCTATTACCCCTGGAGGTGATGCGGCCCACCCGGCAAAACTCTGCAGTCTACTTTTTGATACAGTTTTAAAAGTTTGGTAAGACGTTCCGTAACTTTTTCGGCCAACTCCGTGCAGAGTTGAAACAGAGACAACTTCTGCCCATGTGGACCTGTGCCTAGGGCAGCCGAGAGAGAGAGAGAGCAGAGGCACCAAACCTTAAAGTATAACTAAAAGCAAACCTTTTTTTTTTTTTTTTTAGTTTTGGATGGAGTGGAGAGGGATTAGAACCAGGGCCATCCTAATACATGGGAACTCCTGTGCACTGCCCAGAGGCCCCAAATATATGGGGGCCCCACGATAATTCCATTACACCAGATTTGCCAACTGTCCCGGATTTGCCGGGACAGTCACGTTTTTTTACTAAGTTGTCCCAGAATGACCATGTCCCAGGCAGCATCCCGAAACATGTACTGTACTGTCCTGATCCCAGTATTGTGCCCTCATCCCCCCCCCCTTTTAATGAAAGTACTAATAATAATATATGTTTCATTTTATCAGCTATTTATACTTTTATTCTTGAAAGTAGGTGTGTAAATTGAGGCAGGCTGATAGGGGCCCCAGTGCATTACTTTGCCCAGAGGCTCTTGATGATATTAAGACAGCCCTGATTAGAACACGTCATTTTTTTATTGCTGTCTGTGTCCCCCGAATGGGAGATTCACCCTCTGTATTTGTCCTGGTTACGGTTAGCATTAAAAGTGAAAGCAAAAGGAAAATCACAAATTTTGGGTTGTCTCCAGAAAAGTAATAGAGGGGAAATCTTCCAATGAGGACACTAGTTCCGGTGACCTGGGGGGTCCCCAAGGGATTCCCCTAATTTACAGGGATTTCCCCTCACTTCCTGTTGGACTATGGGACAGGAAGTGAAGGAAAATCTCTGCAATGGGACACAGTGTCAGAAACCAGGCTGAGACAGAAGTACAGTTAAATCACACTTGTTTAATAATAAAAGTAAAAAGAACAAACATAGTCAATACATAGCCAGAGTTCAGTAACCGGAACGGATAGTCAGCCAAGCCAGAAGTCAGGGATCAATGTAGTGGAACAGCAAGCAGGATCTGGAGCCAGAAGGGATGTCAGCAAAGCAAGTCTTGAACAGGATCGCAGGAGTTTCTGTGATGTTGACCAAGGGGAAGGCAGAGCTCCTCTGCACTGGACGGCTTAAGTAGGCAGGACTGAGGAGCAGGATATCATCAACAGCTGAGTAACTGTGGAGAGAGATGGGAGCTGGCAATTAGCCAACAGCTGAGCGGCCAGCTTAGAGAAGGAAGGGCTGAGCCCAGCCCTGACACACAGATGGTGAAAAAAAAATCTGACAAGATATAACCCTCCCTTACTCTATCCAAAATGGAAAAAAAAGTTTTGACAAATAGTTCGACTTTAAGGTATAGCAACTTAGCATAGTTACATTGTTCCAGCTTAGACCGATGTAAGCATGTATGTTCTATAGTTGTAGGATTCTCATGGCAGGTGCAAATCATTGTAGTAGACAATGCTACTACACTGATCTCCACTAGCTTCAAGGTCCCGTGCCCAGCAGCTGCCCTGCTGATTCATGAAAACAGGAAGTTGCTTGCTCAGAACAAGTGCCTGTCAGGACCTGGGTTACCTGCTGGTGGCACTGTGCTTCCCAAAGCGGAATGTTGTAGTTCCAGTGTCCACCAGCGGGTGTCTCCCAGCAGTCAGCAGTTTCTTGTAATTGGTCTACACCTGGTGCTGGTCGCTGGGAGGGTATTTAGTCTCTCCTCTGCCAGCACACTTTTGCGTCAAGTGTTTTTCTTTGCTCTTGAAAACTGCAGTCCGCAAACAATCACCATCAAATGGGTGTGAAAAATGAGCAGTTCTGCAAAGAAGGAGGGGCAAATATTGCAAAGTTTAGATGTGTGGAGTTAGTAGAGACAAATGCCAACAGACTAAAGGTTGGAATTAAAGTAAAAGGGTAAACTTTTTTCCAACTCAGTAATTCTGTTTTTTACTTTTGTTGTTGGTGTTATATCATTCATTTGGATGTTATAAGTTGCCCTGAGTAAATACAGCTGGATGAAACAAAAACTGTGTCTGTCTTCATTTCGGGCTGTAAAGCAACAAAATCTGATTATTTTAGGGGGGGGGGATATTTTCTATACCCACTATATATATATATATATATATATATATATATATATATATATATATATATATATATATATATATATATACAGTGCCTTGCAAAAGTATTCACCCCCTTGGCTTTTTACCTATTTTGTTACATTACAGCCTTTAGTTCAATGTTTTTTAATCTGAATTATATGTGATGATCAGAACACAATAGTCTAAGTTAGTGAAGTAAAATTAGAAAAATATATACATAAAACTATTTTTCAGAAATAACAAACTGATAATTGTCATGTGCGTATGTATTCACCCCCCTTTGTTATGAAGCCCATAAAAAGCTCTGGTACAACCAATTACCTTCAGAAGTCACATAATTAGTGAAATGATGTCCACCTGTGTACAATCTAAGTGTCACATGATCTGTAATTACATAGACACACCTTTTTGAAAGGCCCCAGAGGCTGCAACACCTAAAGCAAGAGGCACCACTAACCAAACACTGCCATGAAGACCAAGGAACTCTCCAAACAAGTAAGGGACAATGTTGTTGAGAAGTACAAGCCACGGTTAGGTTATAAAACAATATCCAAATCTTTGATGATCCCTAGGAGCTCCATCAAATCTATCATAACCAAATGGAAAGAACATGGCACAACAGCAAACCTGCCAAGAGGCGGCAGCACACCAAAATTCATGGACCGGGCAAGGAGGGCATTAATCAGAGAGGAGCACAGAGACCTAAGGTAACCCTGGAGGAGCTGCAGAGTTCCACAGCAGAGACTGGAGTATCTGTACATAGGACGACAATAAGCCGTACGCTCCATAGAGTTGGGCTTTATAGCAGAGCGGCCAGAAGAAAGAAATTACTTTCAGCAAAAAACAAAATGGCACGTTTTGAGTTTGGGAAAAGGCATGTGAGAGACTCCCAAAATGTATGGAGGAAGGTGCTCTGGTCTGATGAGACTAAAATTGAACTTTTTGCCCATCAAAGAAAACGCTATGTCTGGCGCAAACCCAACACATCACATCACCCAAAGAACACCATCCCCACTGTGAAACATGGTGGTGGCAGCATCATGCTGTGGAGATGTTTTTCAGCAGTCGGGACTGGGAAACTGGTCAGAGTTGAGGGAAAGATGGATGGTGCTAAATACAGGGATATTCTTGAGCAAAACCTGTACCCCTCTGTGTGTGATTTGAGGCTAGGACGGAGGTTCACCTTCCAGCAGGACAATGACCCCAAACACACTGCTAAAGCCACACTTGAGTGGTTTAAGGGGAAACGTGTATATGTGTTGGAATGGCTTAGTCAAAGCCCAGACCTCAATCCCATAGAAAATCTGTGGTCAGACTTAAAGATTGCTGTTCACAAGCGCAAACCATCCAACTTGAAGGGGCTGGAGCAGTTTTTCAAGGAGGAATGGGCAAAAATCCCAGTGGTAAGATGTGGCAAGCTCATAGAGACTTATCCAAAGCGACTTGGAGCTGTGATAGCCGCAAAAGGCGGCTCTACAAAGTGTTGACTTTAGGGGGGTGAATAGTTATGCACATTGACTTTTTCTGTTATTTATCCTATTTGTTGTTTGCTTCACAATAAAGAAAAAACATCTTCAAAGTTGTGGGCATGTTCTGTAAATTAAATGATGCAAATCCTCAAACAATCCATGTTCATTCCAGGTTGTGAGGCAACAAAAAATTAAAAATGCCAAGGGGGCTGAATACTTTTGCAAGGCACTGTATATATTAAACATTATGGTGTGGCCCTCATGTCAGGGGCGGCATTTGAGCCCCCCCCCCTTTAGCTCATCGCTGACATTGCCGACGTTGACAACCAATGCTGTAATGCCCTGTATACACGGTCGGACATTGATCAGACATTCCGACAACAAAATCCATGGATTTTTTCCGACGGATGTTGGCTCAAACTTTTCTTGCATACACACGATCGCAGTTGTCGGAAAATCCGATTGTTCCAAACGCGGTGACGTAAAACACATACGCCGGGACTATAAACAGGGCAGTAGCCAATAGTTTTCTACTCTTAATTTATTCTGAGCACTAGTGATGAGCCGAACACCCCCCTGTTCGGTTCGCACCAGAACATGCGAACAGGAAAAAAGTTCATTCGAACACGCAAACACCGTTAAAGTCTATGGGATAAAAACATGAATAATCAAAAGTGCTAATTTTAAAGGCTTATATGCAAGTTATTGTCATAAAAAGTGTTTGGGGACCTGGGTCCTGCCCCAGGGGACATGGATCAATGCAAAAAAAAGTATTAAAACGGCCGTTTTTTCAGGAGCAGTGATTTTAATAATGCTTAAAGTCAAACAATAAAAGTGTAATATCCCTTTAAATTTCGTACCTGGGGAGTGTCTATAGTATGCCTGTAAAGGGGCGCATGTTTCCTGTGTTTAGAACAGTCTGACAGCAAAATGACATTTCGAAGGAAAAAAGCCATTTAAAACTACTCGCGGCTATTGCATTGCCGGTCCCACAATATACATAGAAGTTCATTGATAAAAACGGCATAGGAATTCCACCCAGGGCAACCCGGAACCAAAATTTAAAAAAAAAATGACGTGGGGGTCCCCCTAAATTCCATACCAGGCCCTTAAGGTCTGGTATGGATATTAAGGGGAACCCCGGCCAAATTTTTTTTTAAAAAGGACGTGGGGGTCCCCCTAAATTCCATACCAGACCCTTCAGGTCTGGTACGGATTTTAAGGGGAGCCCCGCGCCAAAAAAAAAAACCAGCGTGGGTTCCCCCCCAAAAATCCATACCAGACCCTTATCCGAGCACGCAACCTGGCAGGCCGCAGGAAAGGAGGGGGGGACGGGAGAGCGCCCCCCCTCCTGAACTGTACCAGGCCACATACCCTCAACATTGGGAGGGTGCTTTGGGGTAGCCCCCCAAAACACCTTGTCCCCATATTGATAAGGACAAGGGCCTCATCCCCACAACCCTGGCCGGTGGTTGTGGGGGTCTGCGGGCGGGGGGCTTATCGGAATCTGGAAGCCCCCTTTAACAAGGGGACCCCCAGATCCCGCCCCCCCCTGTGTGAAATGGTAAGGGGGTACAAAAGTAGTCAAAGTGTCAAGAATGTTAAAAATGAGGGGGGCGGGATCACCGGGTGGCCCCGCCCCCCATTATTTAAGAACTGTCAGATGAGGAGACGCCCTCACACAGCGGGAGCCTCCCTCCATGCCAGCATGGATCCGTACCCATGGCATGGGGGGAGGCTCCCGCTCTTCTCTTCATCTTCTTCTCTTCTTCATCTTCTTCTTTTCTTCTTTTCTTCTTTTCTTTTCTTCTTCTCTTCTTCTCTTCTTCTCTTCTTCATCTTCTTCTCCGGGCCGCTCCGCATCCATGCTGGCATGGAGGGAGGCTCCTGCTGTGTGACGGCGTCTCCTCATCTGACGGTTCTTAAATAGCGGGGGGCGGGGCCACCCAGTGACCCCGCCCCCCTCTGACGCATGGTGACTTGACGGGACTTCCCTGTGACGTCACGGGGAATGCCACAGGGAAGTCCCTTCATGTCCCGTGCGTCAGAGGGGGGCAGGGTCACCGGGTGGCCCCGCCCCCCGTTATTTAAGAACTGTCAGACGAGGAGACGCCGTCACACAGCGGGGGCCTCCCTCCATGCCAGCATGAATGCGGAGCGGCCCCGGAGAAGAAGATGAAGAAGAAGATGAAGAAGAGAAGAAAAGAAGAAGATGAAGAAGAGAAGAAGATGAACAGAAGAGCGGGAGCCATCCCCCATGCCATGGGTTCGGAGCGGCCCGAGGAGAAGAAGATAGAAGACGCCGCGGAGGAGATGCTGGACGAGATTGCCGGAGGAAGAACCAGAAGAGCCAGAAGAACCAGAAGAAGAAGATGAAGGAAGATAGAAGAAAGAAGAAGCATTTAAATAAAGGAATTGTCAAAAACTGTCTCTTGTCATTTTTAACATTTTTGACAGTTTTTTAGTGAAATGGTCCCTTACCATTTCACACGGGGGGGGCGGGATCTGGGGGTCCCCTTGTTAAAGGGGGCTTCTAGATTCCCATAAGCCCCCCACCCGCAGACCCCCACAACCACCGGCCAGGGTTGTGGGGATGAGGCCCTTGTCCTCATCAACATGGGGACAAGGTGTTTTGGGGGGCTACCCCAAAGCACCCTCCCAATGTTGAGGGCATGTGGCCTGGTACGGTTCAGGAGGGGGGGGGCGCTCTCTTGTCCTCCCCTCTTTTCCTGTGGCCTGCCAGGTTGCGTGCTCGGATAAGGGTCTGGTATGGATTTTTGGGGGGACCCCACGCCGTTTTTTGTTTTATTTTTTGGCGCGGGGTTCCCCTTAAAATCCATACCAGACCTGAAGGGCCTGGTATGGAATTTAGGGGGACCCCCACGTCATTTTTTTAAAAAATTATGGTTCGGGGTTCCCCTGCGGGGAATTCCCATGCCGTTTTTATCAATGAACTTCTCTGTGTATTGTCGGACCGGCAATGCAATAGCCGCGAGTAGTTTTAAAAGGCTTTTTTCCTTCGAAATGTCATTTTGCTGTCAGACTGTTCTAAACAGGGGAAACATGCGTCCCGTTACAGGCATACTATAGACACCCCCCAGGTACGAAATTTAAAGGGATATTACACTTTTATTGTTTGACTTTAAGCATTATTAAAATCACTGCTCCTGAAAAAACTGCCGTTTTTAAAACTTTTTTTTGCATTGATCCATGTCCCCTGGGGCAGGATCCGGGTCCCCAAACACTTTTTATGACAATAACTTGCATATAAGCCTTTAAAATTAGCACTTTTGATTTCTCCCATAGACTTTTAAAGGGTGTTCCCGCGGCACTCGAATTTGCCGTGAACACCCTAAATTGTTCGCTGTTTGGCGAACTTGCGAACAGCCAATGTTCGAGTCGAACATGAGTTCGACTCGAACTCGAAGCTCATCCCTACTGAGCACGCGTGGCACTTTGTGCGTCGGATTTGTGTACACACACGATCGGAATTTAAATGATCGGATTTTGTCGTCGGAAAATTTTATAGCCTGCTCTCAAACTTTGTGTGTCGAAAAATTCAGACGGGAAAAAGTCCGATGGAGCCCACACACGATCGGAATTTCCGACAACACAATCCGATCGCACTTTTTTCCGACGGAAAATCCGACCGCGTGTACAGGGCATAAGTGAATGTGAAATACGGGATTTGATTGACTTTATATAAATACATGAAATAATAATAATTTCCTTAGCGCTGAGTTTTAAATAAAAGAAAACGATATCGGTGAAGAACACAGTGCTCCATATAACAAGCGGCATCACCGCGGAGACGGCTGTAAAAGCGGCACAGAGTTGGGTGAGTTCCTAGGATTGGCGCAGTACTTTACATGTCACAAAGCAGGTCATAAACTTAAGTAACTGACAACTGTAAAAGAGATGGTGTGGGCGCCGTTCAGCGACAGGATGGCGCATCGTGTGTCTCGCACAGGCCTTTTTTTTTTAGGAGCCGGGAAGAGTTACTTTCACGAGGAATAAGACTGCTTTACGAGCGAGACAATAACTGCGAATTCGGAGACAGAATATGTGGGACACTTTATGCGCCGAGGCTCCGAACGCCATGTTTACGCTTCAACATTTTACATTTAGTTGCAATCTGTCATGATATCATTCTCCGCTTTTATAAATCGCAGTTATTGGGAATGAAGGTGAATCATCTTTTCTTTTATATGCCAAAGACAAGAGAAGTCGCACTCACAGCAGCCCCAGTTACTTATTTAGCTACAGTTATTAAAAAAAAAAGGATAAATGCAACTGAACATTGTAGCAATTATAATAATATTCTTCTGGATTTATAGTGGAAAAATTCTTGGCAGTGTCACATGTCTACAGCTTGAGTCTAAAAACTTAAACAATGCAACAAAGTACCAAAAGTAATGCGAGTGTGGGCAGAACTCTCATGACCTTACATACACTAAATAGTCAAAAGTATCGGGACGCACAAACTTTAACCACTTAAAGCGAGGTTCCACTGTCTACAAGTTTTTTTTAATTATTGGAAAATGACAAAGATTATATCATTGAAACAAGTTACTCACTTTTTCCGTTTTTGTTACTTTCGGATTTCATTTTTCTCCCAAAAAAAGAACTTTTAAACATTCCTAATGACGGTTCTCATCTTGCCTGTGGGCACGTGAAGCCCACAGGCATCCTGTTCCGGGATATTGTGCCGCTGATCCACCAGCATGCACCGCCCGTTGTATTGCCGATCTCGCGCATGCGCAGTAACCTTAAATCGGAGCGCCGTAAGCAGCTCAAGTTGCCATCACAACGGGCGGCGTCATCGGATTGAAATCTCGCGATAGGCCGCCGCACTGACTCCTGGGCAGAGGCGGCTCTAGGCTTTGTGAGGCCTTAGGCAAAACCTACACATGAGGCCCTACGGACTGGGACGCTCCGTGATGAGGCCGCTATTCCTCAGGCTGCGGGCAGTATCTGATTTGTCCATCAGCTCCTAAGCCACAGAGTCCCAGTGGGTGTAGGCAGAGCCGCCGGCGTCAACTTCAGTGATTGAGAACAAGCAAATTAGGAGTCCACGAGGCCCCTGTGAATGCGAGGCCTTAGGCGACAGCCTAATTTGCCTAATTAGAGAGCCGCCTCTGCTCCTGGGAACCATGACACAAGCTCCCAGGAGCCAGTGCGGCTAATAGGAAATGACGACTTAGCCGCACTAAACACACCCATATCCGCAGGCTGCACATCCTGGAACACAAAAAGATAATCTGAATAACAAAGGTACGGCGGGGGAAAAAAAAAAAAGTGCAGTTTTTTCATTAGGACATTGCGGTAATCCTCTTGAGATATTTTCATAAAATCGGGTGGAGCTCCGATTTAAGCCCCGGACCATTTGGCTGGCCGAAGACCAGAGCGCGTTTTGCGATTCGGTGCTGCGTTGCTTTAACTGACAATTGCGGTGGTTGCGCGATGCGGCTCCCAAACAAAACTGACGTCCCTTTTTTTTCCCCACAAATAGAGATTTCTTTTGGGGGTATTCAATCACCTCTGCGGTTTTTATTTTTTGCGCTGTAAACAAAAAAAGAGCGACGATTTTGAAAAAAACGCATCATTTTTTAAACTTTTTGCTATAATAAATATCTCCAAAAAATATATAAAAAAACATTTTTTTTCCCTCAGTTTAGGCCGATATGTATTCTTCTACATGTTTTTGTTAAAAAAAAAATCGCAATAAGCGTATATTGATTGGTTTGCACAAAAGTTATAGCGTCTACAAAAAAGGGGATAGATTTATGGCATTTTTGTTATTAATTTTTTTTTTTTTTTACTGGTAATGGCGGCGATCAGCGATTTTTATCGTGACTGCAACATTATGGCGGACAGATCGGACACTTTTGGCGCTATTTTGGGTCTATTCACATTTATACAGCGATTAGTGTGATTAATAATGCATTGTTTACTGTGTAAAATGACACTGGCAGTGAAGGGGTTAAGTGTGTCCTAGGGAGTGATTCTAACTGTGGGGGGCGTGGCTATGTGTGACATGTCACTGATCACCGCTCCCGATTACAGGGAGCTGTGATCAGTGTCCTGTCATTAGGCAGAACGGGGGAAATGATAGTTTACATCAGCATCTCCCCGTTCTTCCTCTCCGTGAGACGATCGCGGGTATCCCTGTGGACATCAAGTCCGCAGGACCTGCGGTCGGACTCGCGGAGCTCTCAGCGGGCACGTGCGCGCTCCTGCTATCTGGACCTCGCGAGATCAAGTACAATGACGTGATTTCGCGCAGCGGAGCTAACATGCTGCAGTAAAACTGCAGGGTCTGGTCCGCAAGCGGTTAAGCGCAAAATTGCGTAACTGTACGTCATCGCTGTTGTCGGCTATTGGGTGCGTGCGCACGCCGCTTGGGCCGCGCTCCCGCTTGTGGTTGGACAACCAACGGGTCCCGCAGCCGCGATGGCCACCGGCCACCTGCGATTGTTCAGCGGAGAGACAGAACGGCGCTCTGCCTATGTAAACAAGGCAGGCCGCCGTTCTGTGAGGGAGGAAGATGGAAATCTTGCACTTCTGCTAGACACGTGTACTGCCGAAAAATGTGATTGTTTTTGTTTCATTTGTTTTTTTGTTTTTTTTTTGTTTTTTTTGGGTCATTTATTATGATCGCAATTCATAAATTCAAAAAAAATAAAAATAAATAAATGTACTTGTATTATACTTTTTTTTTTTTTTTACATTTCTTCAGTTACTTATTGATTTCTGGCCTAGGACAACATGGCGTCATACATCCCAGGAGTCTTCAGTCTTCAAGGCAGCCTGCACCCTCCTGTCTGCATGCCTGAGATAAAGACAGATGGATTTCAGGAAGTAAATGCTACATGAATCACCTGCCCTTATTCAAGATGGCCGCAGTTAGGTTTAGGAGGGTGTCTATGGGAATGTTTGACCATTCTTCAAGAATTTGTGAGGTCAGGCACTGATGTTGGATGAGAAGGTCTGGCCTGCAGTCTCCGCTCTAATTCATCCCAAAGGTGTTCTATTTGGTTGAGGTCAGGACTCTGTGAAGGCCAGTCAAGTTCCTTCACCCCAAACTCCCTCATCCATGTCTTTATGGACCTTACTTTGTGCACTGGTGCGCAGTCATGTTGGAACAGGAAGGGGCCGTCCCCAAACTGTTCCCACAAAGTTGGGGGCATGAAATTGTCCAAAATGTCTTGGTATGCCGATGCCTCAAGAGCTCCCTTCACTGGAACTAAGGGGCCAAGCCCAACCCCTGAAAAACAACCTCCCATCATAATCCCCCCTCCACCAAATGATTTGGACCAGTGCACAAAGCAAGGTCCATAAAGACATGGATGAGCCAGTTTGGGGTGGAGGAACTTGTCCTGACCTCAACCCAAATAGAACACCTTTGGGATGAATTCGAGCGGAGACTGCCAGTCCTTCTCGTCCAACATCAGTGCCTGACCTCACAAATGCTCTTCTGGAAGAATGGTCAAACATTCCCATAGACACCCTCCTAAACCTTGTGGACGGCCTTCCCAGAAGAGTTGAAGCTGTTATAGCTGCAAAGGGCGGGGCCAACTCAATATTGAACCCCACGGACGAAGACTGGGACGCCATTAAAGTTCATGTGCGTGTAACGGCAGGTGTCCCAATACTTTTGACAATAGAGTGTAGGTCATTCAAATTTTACGTTGGTGGAGTTACTCTTCCTCTATAGTAACGCTTCTTCTTTTTCATTGCAGGCAAATAATGGGTTCCAAGTAGAAGCAAATGTGACGTCACCGAGTTCTTGATGAAGGAGGGGGTGCAGGCTCTCCGACATCCACAGAAAGCTACAGAATGTCTACGAAGATGACCCCGCTGACAATAGCAATGTGCAGAGATGAATGAAGAAGTTTAACCTCTTGCCGGCCACATCGTGAGATTGTACGGTGGCAGAGCAGCCTCCCTGTGCCGGGTCACGTACCTAGAATGTGATCAGCATGCTCAGGCAGAGGCCACTCACCCACCGGCCCGGCTGTGATTCATCACAGCACATGACGAACACCGGCTCCCGGCTAATGATTGACCGCCGGCACCCGGTCAATCAAAAACCGCAGAGGTGATCAAATACCACCGAAAGAAAGCTCTATTTGTGTGAAAGAAATGACACACATTTCATTTGGGTAGAGCACTGCATGACTGCGTAATTATCAGTTAACCACGGAAGATTTTACCCCCTTCCTGACCAGAGCACTTTTCGCGATACGGCGCTGCGTCGCTTTAACTGACAATTGCGCGGTCATGCGACGTTCCACCCAAACAAAATTGACGTCCTTTTTTTCCCACAAACAGAGCTTTCTTTTGGTGGTATTTGATCACCTCTGCGGTTTTTATTTTTTGCACTATAAACAAAAAAAGACCAACAATTTTGAAAAAAAAACCAATATTTTTTACTTTTTGCTATAATAAATATCCCCCAAAAATATATAAAAAAAAAAATTTTTTCCTCAGTTTAGGCCGATACGTATTCTTCTACATATTTTTGGTAAAAAAAACACCCCGCAATAAGCGTATAATGAATGGTTTTCGCAAAAGTGATAGCGTCTACAATATAGGGGATAAATTTATGGCATTTTTATTATTATTTTTTTTTTATTAGTAATGGCGGAGAGCTGCGATTTTTATTGTGACTGTGACATTATGGCGGACACGTCGGACACTTTTGGCGCTCTTTTGGGTCCATTCACATTTATACAGCGATCAGTGTGATTAAAAATATTGTGTAAATGTGACTGGCAGTGTAGGGGTTAACCAGGAGGGAGCGCTGCAGGGGTTAAGTGTGTCCTAGGGAGTGATTCTAACTGTGGGGGGGAGGGGCTATGTGTGTCATGTCACTGATCACAGCACTGATTGCTGTGTAAATGACACTGGCAGGGAAGGGGTTAAACACTAGGGGGCAATCAAGGGGTTAAGTGTGTCCTATGGAGTGATTCTAACTGTTGGGGGGAGGGGCTACCACTGACATGACAGAGATCACTGCTCCCGATGACAGGGAGCAGTGATCTTTGTCATATCACAAGGCAGAACGGGGAAATGCCTTGTTTACATAGTCTCCCCGTTCTGTGGCTCTGTGACACAATCGCCGGGACACCGGCAGACATCAAGTCCGCGGGTCCCGCAGGCACGGTCACGCTGTATGTGGCGGGCACGCGCACGCTCGCTAGTCCCGCCAATTAAAGGAGACGTACAGGTACACCCATTTGCCCACTGCTGCCATTGTGCCGATGTATATCGGCATGCAGCGGTCGGCAAGTGGATAAAGTAGCGCAATGTCAAATAGCAAAAAATGGCCTGGTCATGAAGGAAGTAAAACCTTCCAAAGCTGAAGTGGTTAAAGAAGGGGAAACCAGCACTGAAGACAAACCCCACAGTTGGAGACCATCAACTGCCAGCACTGACATGAATCGTCAGCAAGTGGCCGAGTAGATTTCCACGGACAGATGTGTCAATCTGTGAGTTTGCTGCACAACTGGACCATGGTCACAATGCCATACAGAAGATAATGGAAGACCTAGGGCATCAGAAATTGAGTGTGTAAGAGAAGCTTTGTGGTCTGCAGAATTTGGCACCAAAACCCAAGTCCCTACCCCCGGCTCCAGCCCTTCTGGAACACTATCCCTACTGCCTAGGCCAAACCCTCCACCATCTTGTGCCTGCTCCTTGCCGTAAGCCTCCACATGAAATTCCCGGCCATAGACCTTTGTATCCCCAAGGAAGGAATGCCCACACATAAAAATAGTTTTACTGCACTTTACTAGTAGTGTTCAGGAAACAGCATTACAGTCACAAAGACTTTAATTCGGGAGTCACTTGACATTACACAGTCAATCACATTTAGTGGACGGTCCGTAGTAGGCACAAGTAGTCACAATAATACTGCCGTCAAATACTGCGGTCACCCTCTGACTCTATCCTACACTCTCTAACCCACATCTTCAACCTCTCCCTCCTTTTGGCATCTTCCCCAACTCTCTAAAACATGCACTTGTGACCCCCACATTTAAAAGCCTTCCTTGGACCCCACCAATCTTAGCAACCTATGCCCCATCTCCTTGCTCCCGTTTTCTTCCAAACTCTTTGAACGCCTGGTCTACAACCAACTGAGTGACCACCTCAGTAAGGATAACGTTCTTGATCCCCTTCAGTCTGGGTTTCGCCCTCAACACTCCATGGAAACTGCTCTCCTAAAACTCACAAATGACTTACTAACAACAAAAAGCAATGGACACTATTCTGTATTTCTACTTCTGGACCTTTCGGCTGCCTTTGATACGGTTGACCACCCCCTCCTCAAAAAAAAAAAAACCCACTCCTTTGATCTCTGTGACTGTGGCTTTTATCTTACCTATCCCACCGCACCTTCAGTGTCACTAACAATTATACTTCCTCCTCTCCTCTTACTCTCTCAATTGGGGTCCCCCAAGGTTCTGTTCTTGGGCCTCTCCTATTTTTGCTCTTCTCCTCCTCCCTGGGTCAGCTGAGAGCCTCCCATGGCTTTCAATATAAGATCTACGCTGACAACACCGAAATCTATCTCTCTACCCCTCAGTTCACAACATCAGTCTACTCGCACATCACTAATTTACTAACTGACATATCAGTCGGGATATCACACCACTTCCTCAAACTCAACCTGTCCAAAATTAAGCTCATAATATTTGCTCCCCCACGTGCCCCTTCCCCTGCCTTCTCTGTCAAGATCAATGGCACAACCATCAACCTATCCCCACATGCCAGAGTACTAGGTGTCGTCCTGTACTCTGAACTCTCTTTTCGTCCCCACTTTCAATCACTTTCCAAAGCTTGCCACCTCAACCTCCGCAACATCTCGAAAATGTGTCCCTTCCTAACCAATGACACCACAAAACTCCTAATCCTCTCCCTGGTCATCTCTCGCCTCTACTGAACTCCCTCCTCATTGGCTTACCTTTAGATAGGCTACCCCCCCTTCAGTCCATCATGAATGCTCATCCACCTTACAAATAGGGGTGAGCCGAACACCCCCCTTTTCGGTTCGAACCAGAACATGCGAACAGGCAAAAAATTTGTTCGAACACCGTTAAAGTCTATGGGACACGAACATGAATAATCAAAAGTGCTAATTTTAAAGGCTTATATGCAAGTTATTATCATAAAAAGTGTTTGGGGACCCGGGTCCTGCCCCACGGGACATGGATCAATGCAAAAAAAAGTTTAAAAAACGGCCGTTTTTTCAGGAGCAGTGATTTTAATAATGCTTAAAGTCAAACAATAAAAGTGTAATATTCCTTTAAATTTGGTACCTGGGGGGTATCTATAGTATGCCTGTAAAGGGGCGCATGTTTCCCGTGTTTAGAACAGTTTGACAGCAAAATGATATTTCAAAGGAAAAAAAGTCATTTAAAACTACTCCTGGCTGTTAATGAATTATCGGTCCGACAATACACATAAAGGTTCATTAAAAAAATGGCATGGGATTTCCCCACAGGGGAACCACGAACCAAAATGAAAAAAAAAAATGGTGTGGGGGTCCCCCTAAATTCTATACCAGGCCCTTCAGGTCTGGTATGAATATTAAGGGGAACCCCGCTCCAAAATGTAAAAAAAAGCGTGGGGTCCCCCTCAAAATTTTAAGGAGAAACCGGAGCCAAAATTTTAAAAAAAATGGCATGGGGTCCCCCAAATATCCGTACCAGACCCTTATCTGAGCACGCAACCTGGCAGGCCGCAGGAAAAGAGGGGGGATGAGAAAGCGCCCCCCTCCTGGACCGTACCAGGCCACATGCCCTCAACATTGGCAGGGTGCTTTGGGGTCCCCCCCAAAGCACCTTGTCCCCATGTTGATTGGGACAAGGGCCTCATCCCCACAACCCTTGGTGGTTGTGGGGGTCTGCAGGCAGGGGGCTTATCAGAATCTGGAAGCCCCCTTTAACAAGGGGACCCCCAGATCCCGCCCCCCCCTGTGTGAAATGGTAAGGGGGTACAAAAGTATTACCATTTCACAAAAAAAGTGTCAAAAACTTAAAAAATGACAAGAGAGTTTTTGACAATTCCTTTATTTAAAGTCTTCTTCTTTCCATCTTCTTTCTTCTATCTTCTTTCTTCTATCTCCCTTCGGTTTCTTCCTCCATCTTCTTCTTCCTCAAGTTCTTCCTCCGATCCTCTGCTTCTTGCTCCGGTGTTCTCGTCCGGCATCTTCCTCCGCGGCGTCTTCTTCCCTTTGTTCTCGGGCCGCTCCGCATCCATGATGGGAGGCTTCCACTGTGTGACGCTTCTCGTCTTCTGACGCTTCTTAAATAACGGAGGGCGGTGCCATCCGTTGACCCCGCCCCTCTCTGACGCTTGGGGACTTGAGGGGGACTTCCCTGAGGCTTTCCCCGTGACGTCAGAGGGGCGGGATCACCCGTTATGTTTGAGGGGGACCCCCACACCTTTTTTTATTATTTTGGCACGGGGTTCCCCTTAATATCCATACCAGACCTGAAGGGCCTGGTATGGAATTTTGGGGGACCCCCACGCCATTTTTTAAAAAAAATTTTGGTTCGGGGTTCCCCTGTGGGGAAATCCCATGCCGTTTTTTTAATGAACTTTTACGTGTATTGTCGGACCGGCAATGCAATAGCCGCGAGTAGTTTTAAATGACTTTTTTTCCTTTGAAATGTCATTTTGCTGTCAGACTGTTCTAAACACGGGAAACATGCGCCCCTTTACAGGCATACTATAGACACCCCCCAGGTACGAAATTTAAAGGGATATTACACTTTTATTGTTTGACTTTAAGCATTATTAAAAATCACTGCTCCTGAAAAAACGGCCGTTTTTAAAACCTTTTTTTGCATTGATCCATGTCCCCTGGGGCAGGACCCAGGTCCCCAAATACTTTTTATGACAATACCATGAATATAAGCCTTTAAAATTAGCATTTTTGATTTCTCCCATAGACTTTTAAAGGGTGTTCGCGGCAAATTCGAATTTGTCGCGAACACCCCAAATTGTTCGCTGTTCGGCGAACTGGCGAACAGCCGATGTTCGAGTCGAACATGAGTTCGACTCGAACTCGAAGCTCATCCCTACTTACAAACTGTTCAGAGTCTGTTTCCCATCTATGCCAATCCCTCCATTGGCTTCCACTCACCCAACAAATTAAATTCAAAATACTAATAACTTACAAAGCCATCCACAACTCGGTCCCCAGTTACATCACTAGCCTAGTCTCAAAATATCAACCAAATCATTCTCTTCGTTCCTCACAAGACCTGCAGCTCTCTAGCTCCCTTGTCACCTCCTGCCATGCTCCTCTCCAGGACTTCTCCCGAGCCTCTCCCATCTATCGACGTTTAGGTGATCCCTGAAAACTTTTCTCTCCAGAGAAGCTTATCCCACCTCAACCTAACAACTGTACTTTTATTTTCTCCATCAGCTCACCCCCCACAGTTATTACCTTTTGTATCACTTGACCTTCCCTTCTAGATTGTAAGCTCTAAGGAGCAGGGCCCTCTGACTCCTACTGTATTATATTGTATTGTAACTGTACTGTCTGCCCTCACTGTTGGCGCTATATAAACCCTGTATAACAATAATAGTAATAATAATAAAAAGAATACAGTCATAGTAAAAGTCATAGAATGCACAAAGGTTAAAAACCTTGAGCCTTTGCAACTACTTTCATGTACTACAAAAGTGTAAACCCCCCGCCTTGTGCAAGTCGGGAATGCAAGAATAATTGCTCGCTTTCCCGACACGCACAGACACATGTCCGTGTTAATAATTGTTAATAGCACCCCCTACGCATCTGCTAACGTGGGCGCTTTAACGTGCGTCAAATCTCGCGGTTCTGTGTTGTCTCGGTTTTGAAAAACTGTCAGGGACTTCTATTGTGTGCTTCTTGCACCTAGGGCAACTTTTTGAAATGAATGAGCTGCCCTACACACAATGCACGGGAATGAAACGCGTCACACCTGTATGGTGTACACTGAGCCCAATAGGGGAAACAGAAAAAATGTAAACCTGTGTGGTCTTAAGTCTTCCCCACCCAATCCAAAAAAAAAAAAAAGATTAAATTAGTGTTGGTTGTAGTATTGCTTCAAATTCTTTAAATGGCCGGAGTAGTAAAGCCAGAGTACAAGGGTAGCATGCAGGGGCAGCCATCAGGAGGTTTGGAGCCCCTTATACACCTTTAGGCCTGCCCCCCTCTCCGGGGCCTGACCACCAAGATTCCCCAGTGGCCATCCCACCAAATCAACCCACATCCCACAGTCCTGCAGGCAGCTCCTCCACACCTGTACACACTCAGCCCCCCCCCCACACCTGTACACACTCAGCTCCCCCACACCTGTACACACTCAGCCTTCCCCACACCTGTACACACTCAGCCCCCCCCACACCTGTACACACTCAGCCCCCCCCACACCTGTACACACTCAGGCCCTCCACACCTGTACACACTCAGCCCCCCCACACCTGTACACACTCAGCCCCCCAACACCTGTACACACTCAGCCCCCCCCCACACCTGTACACACTCAGCCCCCCCACACCTGTACACACTCAGCCCCCCCACACCTGTACACACTCAGCCCCCCCACACCTGTACACACTCAGCTCCCCCCCACTCCTGTACACACTCAGCCCCCCACACCTGTACACACTCAGCCTCCCCACACCTGTAAACACTCGCCCCCCCACACCTATACACACTCAGTCCTCCTCACATCTGTACACACTTAGCCCCCCCCCAAACCTGTACAGACTCAGCCCCCCCCCACACCTGTACACACTCAGCCCCCCACACCTGTACACACTCAGCCTCCCCCATACCTGTACACACTCAGCCCCCCCCACACCTGTACACACTCAGCCCCCCCCACACCTATACACACTCAGCCCTCCCCATACCTGTACACATTCAGCCCCCCCACACCTGTACACACTCAGCCTCCCCCACACCTGTACACACTTGTCCCCCCCACACTTATACACACTGAGCCTTCCCCACACCTGTACACACTCAGCCCCCCCACACTTATACACACTCAGCCCTCCTCACATCTGTACACACTCAGCCCCCCTCACATCTGTACATACTCAGCCCTCCCCCACACCTGTACACACTCAGCCCACCTTACATCTGTACACACTCAGCCCCCCTCACACCTGTACACACTCAGCCCCCCACACACCAGTACACACTCAGCCCCCCCACACCTGTACACACTCAGCCCCCCCACACCTGTACACACTCAGCCCCCCCCACACCTGTACACACTCAGCCCCCCCACACCTGTACACACTCAGCCCCCCCACACCTGTACACACTCAGCCCCCCACACCTGTACACACTCAGCCCCCCACACCTGTACACACTCAGCCTCCCCACACCTGTAAACACCCCCCCACACCTATACACACTCAGTCCTCCTCACATCTGTACACACTCAGCCCCCCCCAAACCTGTACAGACTCAGCCCCCCCACACCTGTACACACTCAGCTCCCCACACCTGTACACACTCAGCCTCCCCCATACCTGTACACACTCAGCCCCCCCCCACACCTGTACACACTCAGCCCCCCCCACACCTATACACACTCAGCCCTCCCCATACCTGTACACATTCAGCCCCCCCACACCTGTACACACTCAGCCTCCCCCACACCTGTACACACTCGTCCCCCCACACTTATACACACTGAGCCTTCCCCACACCTGTACACACTCAGCCCCCCCACACTTATACACACTCAGCCCTCCTCACATCTGTACACACTCAGCCCCCCTCACATCTGTACATACTCAGCCCTCCCCCACACCTGTACACACTCAGCCCCCTTACATCTGTACACACTCAGCCCCCCTCACACCTGTACACACTTGGCCCCCTCACATCTGTACACACTCAGCTCCTCATCCACACCTGTACACACTTAGTCCCCCCCACACCTGTACACACTCAGCCCCCCCCGCACCTGTACACACTCAGCCCTTCACCCACACCTGTACACACTTAGTCCTCCCCCCACACCTGTACACACTCAGCCCCCCACACCTGTACACACTTAGCCCCCCTCACATCTGTACACACTCAGCCCCCCCACATCTGTACACAATAGGCCCCCCTCACATCTGGACACACTCACCCCCCCACACACCTGTACACACTCAGCCCCCCCACACCTGTACACACTCACCCCCCCACACCTGTACACACTTAGCACCCCTCACATCTGTATACACTCAGCCCCCCACACCTGTACACACTTAGTTCTCCCCCCACACCTGTACACACTCAGCCCCCCCACACCTGTACACACTCAGTCCTACCCCCCACACCTGTACACACTCAGCCCTCCCCCCACACCTGTACACACTCTGCCCCCCTCACATCTGTACACACGCAGCCCCCCCACACCTGTACACACTCAGCCCTCCCCCCACACCTGTACACACTCTGCCCCCCTCACATCTGTACACACTCAGCCCCCCACACCTGTACACACTCAGCCTCCCCACACCTGTAAACACCCCCCCCACACCTATACACACTCAGTCCTCCTCACATCTGTACACACTCAGCCCCCCCCAAACCTGTACAGACTCAGCCCCCCCACACCTGTACACACTCAGCCCCCACACCTGTACACACTTAGCCTCCCCCATACCTGTACACACTCAGCCCCCCCCACACCTGTACACACTCAGCCCCCCCCCACACCTATACACACTCAGCCCTCCCCATACCTGTACACATTCAGCCCCCCCACACCTGTACACACTCAGCCTCCCCCACACCTGTACACACTCGTCCCCCCCACATTTATACACACTGAGCCTTCCCCACACCTGTACACACTCAGCCCCCCCACACTTATACACACTCAGCCCTCCTCACATCTGTACACACTCAGCCCCCCTCACATCTGTACATACTCAGCCCTCCCCCACACCTGTACACACTCAGCCCCCCTTACATCTGTACACACTCAGCCCCCCCATACCTGTACACACGCAGCCCCCCCCCACACCTGTACACTCAGCCCCCTCACATCTGTACACACTCAGGCCCTTCTGACACACACACGCACAACAGACACACAAGACACAGCACACACAACACACACACAACACACACAACACACACATACATGACACACAACACACACACAACACATAAACACAACACAGACACATACAGTACCACACACACACCACACACACACACACACCAAGCACACACCCCACAGACACATACCACACACACCATGCACACGCTCAGCCTCCCCTCACATCTCTGTCCCCTCTGATTTGCATGCATCACACAAACTCTGGATGGTCAGAGTACATAACTGGCCTACAATAACTTCATTATGTCACTGAACTCTGACACTCGTACAATCTCAGTACATTTCCTCGATAGACCATTTCAAAGTCTTTCCAAGCTCCCTGCGAAGGCAAGATATCCGAGCCGCGGTTTGGGCTGGCGCGTGATGTCACAGCGGGGAACCTGATTAAATTGTCACAATGAGCCAGGGACGGGGGAGAAAGTAGATTAAGTTCAACATGGGCAAAGGAAAAGGTAAAAAGTGGATTTTTTTTGCAGAGAGAGATCAGCTGGTGCGGCAGACGGCGCCTAAACCCCTCCAAAATACGATTCCGCCAATTTGAAGGTCAGTAAACATTTTTTATTTATACCTTCGATTATTCCATTATTTGTCGGCGAGAATAGAGTGTCACATCCAGACTGTTCTTAAAATTTACACCAAAGGAAGTTGCAAAAGTAAAGGGCACACAGAATGAAAAAGAGAAAAAAAATAGAATCTGGTATTTATCTTCAGATACAAAGTTGAAGGAGCACTCTGCTTCAATCAAGAAAGTCAGTAGTAAGCCTTTCATTGTCGGTGGAATTTTAAAATTTACTGGAACAATTTGCATCAAAATGCATTGTGTACAGCATTATTATCAAAACTTCTGGTAGCTCTCTCTTTTTATATATACTGGCCGTCAATGACTAAATATGGTCAATGGTGTCACCTGGGAGACCAGGTTTTGTGATTGTTGTCGATTTACTTCACTGGATAACACATTGACGATGGATATACATTGTAGGACATTTTTTTTAATATTTTTTGTTAGTGGACTATTTAAAAATTGTGTGTTTTTTTTATAATTTACTTTTTGTTGAGGAACAAGTAGGGATATTGGTAAAGAAGGCTTCCAGAGTCCAATAAGCCCCTTGCCCACACTAGGCCAGGGTTGTCCCGAAAAGGCCCTTGTCCTCATCAACATGGGAAGAAGGTGCTTTTCCAGAGGGCCCTCCTGAAAAGGTAACCCCTCCCATTTTAAGGGCGTTTGGCGTGGTATAGTTTAGGAAAAGGGGAGGAGCATGCTTGTACCCCTTTTTCCTGCAAAGGCCAGGCTGCATACTCAGAAAAGGATCTGATATGCACCTGACCAGAAGGGCCTGGGATGAATTATGGGGGAATCCTAATTCTCAGGCTCAGAGATGAGTAGCAATAACAATAGGGAGGTTACCAACCGACCAGCAGGATAAGTACACAGGCAGGTCACCCTGGTGGATGACGCAAGCTCACCCGAGTTGTGGGGTCTAACCTGTATTCACCAGAGCTCCTGATGGTTGTGATGAGTTTTGCTGCATGTTAATACCAGGTCGCGGTCCTCAGGATCGCCCTACCAGGAGGTGAGCAAGTCAGGGTCCAGTGGAAGATATAGCAGGTAGGGATCAAGGAGAAGTGTAGTCAGTAAAGAAGCCAAAGGTCGGTAACAAGTGGTGGCAGGTTGTGATCAAGCAGAAGCATAGTCGAGGAACAATGTACAAAATAATCCAATTCTTTTGTTTTGAATTTTGTTGCTGTCAGTGGGATCTTGGTGTGCTGGCGCCTGCTGTCCCACAGGCAGCTTGGCACATAAATAGCTACTCACCAGCAGTACCTCCATAGGCCTGTAGAAGGAGCAGTAGACTCCAAGCGCATAGCCTGTTTTTCTCTCCAGAATTTCCTCCCTTGATGCTTCCCCTGGTTCCACTTCCTGTGATGTCATCGCCTGCGTTCCACCTGTGTTCCACGTCGGACCTGGCAGTCTTCCTGGTGGCCACAGGTAAAGACTGTACATCTTGTCTCCCATGACCACCTCCCCATGGATTAGGATGGACCAGCGACTGGACTGCACCTTGTGACCACAGCACAGATGAGCCTGATTTTATTCACCTTCCTGTAAGTGCAGTAGTTGCTGTGTCATTAAAATCTTAATTAACTTATTGCACTTAGGTGGCGCTTCCTTTTTGTTCCCTTGTAGTCGAAGAACAAGCCAAAGGTTGGTAATGAAAGGTAGCGAAGATACGGATGGCAGTAGGAGTGGTACAAGTAGTCGAGGAACAAGCCAAAGGTCTGTAGCGATCTGTACGGATTCGGATGGCAGTAGGAGTGACAAGAGTTAGATATTGGCTGGAAAAAGCACAATAATCTGGCAAACAGGAAGTGAAAAGGCATAGCTTTAAAAGGAAATTCATGGGAGGAGCAAAGAGTTCAAGGTTCACCAGAAACAGAGTTCAAGGAAAGATTTATAAATCTAACACCTCTGTTAATTTAGATAACATGTAAAGTAAACAGGGTGTACCATCATCCAATTGAAAGGGAAAAAAGACTGGGAGATCGGTCACCACTTGATCACCCGTAAAAGAGTTGTATGAAGGACTATCTCAGTACAACTTAAACAACATAAACTCAAGGTATGATAAAAAATAAAATTTTTATTAATACAAAAGACTATAAAAGCAGGACATCCAAGTATTTAGTGATACATATCATAAAAAGTATACATAAACAATTCATGTATATCACCAGTATTCGTGTCCCCTAATGAGGAGGATCAGGTTATGATGGATCTTCACGGATACAATTGTCCTCAACAGGTTTCGTGGCATTTAACCGCTTCATCAGGAGGATATCTGTAATCAATCAATAGAATTGTAAATAGGGGATCTTACAATATAACAGTATATAAAGATAAACAACACCAAATGTTTTTTTTATAAAAGTTTCATAAAAGGGGGAAAAGAAGACAGTGTCTCTTACCCAGGACCCAAGTCTTATAGGGGTCAAAGCATCACCAGGGTTCCTCCACGGCGGCTAAGGGGGGATGTGCAGGGAATGGGCGGCTGTCTAAAATAAATAGGAACTGTATAGACATAAAAAAAATGTATATAACCTTAAGGGCCAGATAGGAATTTAGAAGCAGGGGAAAAAGGAAGAAAAAGGAGACCAAGGGAGGGAAGAACAAAGCGAGGGTTGGAAACAGAGGGCAAAGGGGGGGGGGGGGAGGGGGGAAAAAAGAAAAGGGAGTAAAGACAGGAAAAGAATAGTTGGGAAGGAAAAGGGAGTAAGAAAACAGGGAAAGAGAATATGGGAGGGAAGGAGAAAGTAAGGGGGAAAGAGAGGGAGAAGGGAACAAAAAGAAGGGAAAAGAAAAAAAAGAGAAAAGATAAAGGAGAGGGTGGAGGTAAGGGGGAAAAAGGGCATGTGGCCTGGTACGGTTCAAGAGGGGGGGGCGCTCTCTCGTCCTGCCCTCTTTTCCTTCGGTCTGCCAGGTTGCATGCTCGGATAAGGGTCTGGTATGGATTTTTAGGGGGACCCCCACGCCATTTTTTTTATTTTGGCGCAGGGTTCCCCTTAATATCCATACCAGGCCTGAAGGGCCTGGTATGGAATTTGGGGGGACCCCCACGCATTTTTTTTAAAAAATTTTGGTTCGGGGTTCCCCTGTGGGGGAATCCCATGCCGTTTTTATCAATGAACATTCAATTCAAGGGCAACAGCTCTGGTGGACATTCCTGCAGTCAGCGTGCCAATTTGCACGCTCCCTCAAAACTTGCGACAACTGTGGCATTGTGTGATAAAACTGCACATTTTAGAGTGGCCTTTTATTGTGGTCAGCCTAGGGCACACCTGTGCAATAATCATGCTGTCTAATCAGCATCTGGATATGCCACACCTGTGAGGTGGATGGATTATCTCGGCAAAGGAGAAGTGCTCACTAACACAGATTTAGACAGATTTGTGAACAATATTTGAGAGAAATAGGCCTTTTTCTGCACATAGAAAAAGTCATAGAGTTCAGCTCATGATAAATAGGGACAAATACAAAAGTGTTGCTTTTATAATTTTTGCTCAGTGTGTATATATATATATATATATATATATATATATATATATATATATATATATATATATATGTATGTGTATATATATATATATATATATATATATGTATATATATAGTAAATTGTGATTTGAAATATAAAAAATAAATAACTTCACTCCACCGAGTTAGCCAATAACTAGTAACACTTAAACTCCATTTGCTCTGCTGTCATCGTTGGTTAACCTGGCACAATACTCAGCTGCTCCTCAGACCTTCACAACATGGTTGATGGTTGTTCATATAAGAATAAAGGATTTTTCTAAAGATGAAGATGTAACAAGTATCCTTCTTCAAGCTGATGAGGTTTTAATGTATAATTGAGCAGGTCTATCTGATGGGACGTCAGCTACAAAGCTGGAGTAGATGTACATTGTTCAGGCTGAGCGATCTGTACAAGGTGAAACACACGTTTGAAGTGGAGGCATTGGGATCCAAGGATTTTCCTACTAATTGCTTAATGCTAGACTCTGTACTGTTTACTTATTCAAAGCCGACTTGGAGGATGCCTGGGAAGGACTTTGTTTCATTTAGACCATGTTATACTTTTCTTCTTTTTTTTTTTTCTTAAGGTTTCTGAAAAGTAAGCTACAGTGTATCCATTAGTGAATGTTTTACATCTTTAGGCTACGATAAAAGTAAGTTGGGTTCCAAGCCCTACTCCGTAGAAGCTTTGGTTTGGTTTCCATAAACTTCACTGATGATGGCCAAAAAGCCAGACACATTTGTTTGCAGTTTGTAAAAAAATGGCTCTATAGTATTAGGATATATTTCCAACTGTTCTGGATGTGCATTTGGCTGTTGGGGCATAAAGAAAGTATTTGCTTGGCTCCACCCACTGTTGCAGAGTTCAGAGGTCGGTAGTAAGTGATGCAGAGTTCAGAGGTCAGTAGTAAGTGATGCACAGTTCAGGGGAAGGTAGTATGTAAGGTAGAGTTTAGGGGTTAGTAGTAAGTGATGCAGAGTTCAGGGGAAGGTAGTAAGTAATGCAGAGTTCAGAGGTCATTAGTAAGTAATGTAGAGTTCAGGAGAAGGTAGTAAGTAATGCAGAATTCAGAGGTCAGTAGTAAGTGATGCAGAGGTCAGAGGTCATTAGTAAGTGATGCAGAGGTCAGTAGTAAGTGATGCAGAGTTCAGAGGTTAGTAGTAAGTGATGCAGAGTTCAGAGGTCAGTAGTAAGTGATGCAGAGTTCAGAGGTTAGTAGTAAGTGATGCACAGTTCAGAGGTCAGTAGTAAGTGATGCAGAGTTCAGAGGTTAGTAGTAAGTGATGCAGAGTTCAGAGGTTAGTAGTAAGTGATGCAGAGTTCAGAGGTCGGTAGTAAGTGATGCAGAGTTCAGAGGTCGGTAGTAAGTGACGCAGAGTTCAGAGGTCAGTAGTAAGTGACGCAGAGTTCAGAGGTCAGTAGTAAATAATGCAGAGTTCAGAGGTCAGTAGTAAGTGAGGTCAGTAGTCAGTGATGCAGAGTTCAGGGGAAGGTAGTAAATGAGGCAGGGTTTAGGGGTCAAGAGTGATGTACGTAGAGGTCAGTATTACGCAACGCAAAGTTCAGGGGTCAGGAGTAGGTGATGCAGAGTTCTGAAGTCAGTAGTAAGTGAGGCAGAGTTCAGAGGTCAGTAGTAGGCGAGGCAAGGTTGGTTCAGGGGTAAGGAGTAAGTGACACAGAGTTCAGAGGTCAGTAGTAAGTGATCAGAGTTTAGGGGTCAGGAGTAAGTAACTCAGAGGTCAGAGGTAAGCGATGTAGAGTTCAGGGTGAAGTAGTATGTAGGGCAGAGTTCAGAGATCAGTAGTAAGTGAGGCAGAGTTCAGATGTCAGTAGTAAAGCAGAGTATAGGGGTCAGGAGTAAGTGAGACAGGGTCCAGGGGTCAGAACTAAGAGATGCAGAGCTCAGAGGTCAGTATTAAGTGACAAACAGTTCAGGGGTCAGGAGTAAATGATGAAGAGTTTAGAGGTTGGTAGTAAGTGACGCAGAGCTCAGGGGTCAGGAGTAAGTGACACAGAGTTCAGACGTCAGTATTAACCACTTAAGGACCGTCCCGAGTACATTTACTGCGGTAGGGCGGCCCTTAAGCACAAAATCACGTACCTGTATGTGATTCTCGTGCACGGCTCTGGGGCGCGCACCGCCGGAGCCAAGCTCCTGCTGTGATTGAACTCAGCAGGAGCCAATTAACAGGTCCGGTGACCACGATGACTGCCGGCCACCCGCGATCGCTCGCCGGAGAGACAAAAGGATGGTTTGCCTATGTAAACAAGGCAGATCATCCTTCTGTCAGACAGGAAGAGAGACATCTGTGATTCATGCTAATCAGGAACACAGATGTCTCTCTTCCTCGAGTGCATCCATCCCCCACACAGTAAGAAAACACTCCCAGGGAACACAGTTAACCCTTTGATTACCCCTGATGTTAACCCCTTCCCTGCCAGTGTCATTTATACAGTGTCAGTGCAATTTTTGTTAGCACTGATCACTGTGTTGATGTCACTGGTCCCCAAAAAGTGTCACTTAGTGTCAGATTCATGCGCCGCAATGTCGCACAATGTCCCGCTAAAAATCACTGATCGCCGCCATTACTAGTAAAAACATTCAAAAAAATAAAAAGTCCCTAAATCTATCCCATAGTTTCTAGACGCTATAACTTTTGCGCAAAACCAATCAATATACGCTTTTTGGGATTTTTTTTTACCAAAAATATGTAGCAGAATACAAATTGGCCTAAAACGATGAAGAAATTCGATTTTTTATTATCTATTTTTTTATTGAGAATGTTTTATAGCAGAAAGTAAAAAAATAATTTTTTTTTACAAAATTGTTGCTCTTTTTTTGTTTATAGCGAAAAAAATAAAAACCGCAGAGGTGATCAAATACCACCAAAAGAAAGCTCTATTTGTGGGGAAAAAGGGACATTAATTTTATTCAGGTACAATGTCACAGGACCGCGCAATTGTCAGTTAAAGCAGCGCCATATTGCAAAAAATGGCCTGGCCAGGAAGTGGTTAAAACCTTCCGGAGCTGAAGTGGTTAAGTGACGCAAAGATCAGAGGTTTAGGAGTAAGTGGTGCAGGGTTCAGGGGGAAGTGGTATATAAGAGTTCAGAGGTTACAAGTATGTAAGGTAGAGATCAGAGGTCATGAGTAGGGAGGTAGAGTTCAGAGGTCAGGAGTAAGGGAGGAAGAGTTCAGAGGTCAGAAGTAAGGGAGGAAGAGTTTAGAGGCCGCAGTAAGGCAGAGCTTAGGGGTCAGGAGTAAATGAGAAAGGGTCCAGGGGTCAGAAGTAAGTGATGCGGGGTTCAGGGGTCAATAGTAAGTGACACAGAGGTCAGTATTAAGTGATGCGGAGTTCAGGGGGAAGTGGTATATAAGGTAGAGTTAAGAGTATGTAAGTCAGAGATCAGAGGTCATGAGTAGGTGGGGAAAACTTCTGAGACCGTGGTAAGGCAGAGCTTTGGGGTCAGGAATAAATGAGAAAAGTTCCAGGGGTCAAGAGTAAGTGATGCAGAGTTCAGAGGTCAGTATTAAGAGACACAAAGCTCACAAAGCTCAGGGGTCAGGTTGAAAGTGACACAGAGGTCAGAGGTCAGTAGTGAGTGATGCACAGTTCAGAGGGAAATAGTATGTAAAGTAGAGTTTAGAGGTCAAGAGTAAGTGACACAAAGCTCAGGGGTCAGTATTAAGTGACACAAAACTCAGGGGTCAGGAGTAAGTGATGCGGAGTTCAGGGGGAAGTGGTATATGAGGCAGAGTTGAGGTTAAGAGTATGTAAGGCAGAGATCGGAGGTCATGAGTAAGTAAGGAAGAGTTCATAGGCTGTACTAAGGCAGAGCTTAGGGGTCAGGAGTAAATGAAAAAAGGTCCAGGGGTCAGACGTAGGTGACGCAGAGTTCAGAGGTCAGTATTAAGTGACACGAAGCTCAGGGATCAGGTTGAAAGTGACCCAGAGGTCAGAGGTCAGTAGTAAGTGATGCACAGTTCAGAGGGAAGTAGTATGTAAGGTAGAGTTTAGAGGTCAAGAGTAAGTGATTCGGAGTTCAGAGGTCAGGAGTAAGTAACGCAGAGTTCAGAGGTGAATATTAGGTGACGCTCTATCCAACACGCCCTCCTCCCCTGCACAGCTTGCTGCACATGTGCTGATTCAGCAAGTTATACTCAATGCAATGGTGATGATGCTGGGGAAGGAACTGTACCCCACAGCTGCCGGGCATCCTTATTAAGGAACCAGTAGGCACTATCGAAGCCCTATTATCTCATGGGTAGAGGAAGGGTTGTTTCCTCTGATCCTCTTCCCCTGACACCGATCTCCTCAGCATCACAAGAACTAGATCAATCATTGCTGCATCTGTGAGTGATAAGCTACAAAATATTACATTTTTGGTTTTAGTTACATTTCAAGTGTAAATTGGCTCTAAAAGTCATCAGTTGCATGTACAGGTTGATCTGAGTCTATTTCAAGCCCAAACGGCTTTGATTGCCGGCCTCTATACAACCTGATCAGAACGTTATCATTCTGCAGAAAGAGTTCTCCCCGCCAGACCGGGAATCTCGCTCCAACACAAATCATATGAAAAAGGAGCAGGTCTGCAAAAATCAATGATGTGAGATTCACAAGCAGATTGCCTTAAGATAATGAGAGGGGCTCGGTGAAATGTGGACTGGGGCTGAATAGGAATAGATTATAATAAGATTATAAACCTCTTTCTGAATTAAAAGAAGACAAATTCTTATTTGAATGTATCTATCTATCTGTTCTAACCAGGGGCGGACTGACAACTCATAGGTCCCCCGGGCAATAGGAGATCATGGGGCCCCCTGTGTCCCTGCCCACACTCAAGCCACACCCACACAAAGCCCCACCTACATATTGCACTGCCTATATTAGAAAAGGGTCTGCTCACCTTTCTGAGCACTTTGGGCGAGGCTGCAGATCAGATAGTTCCCGGTGTTGCTCAGGTTCTCTTTGATGCCCTTGGTGTCAGACTCCCCAGCTGGTGCTCTGGTTCTTTGCTGGTCATCTGGGGAAGAGAGGCCAGTGAGCTGTGAACTGAGGGCCGCCCTAAGAGCACAGACCTGCCACAGGTGAGGGACTTTGAGTGACAAGCATGACAGGGCGGGGCTGACCAGCACAGCAACACCCACCCACCCAGCAGAGGTATTTATAATTCCTCCACCGGTCCCACCCACCATCCTGCCCCTTACACACCCACTACCGTAACTTTCCTGCTGGCACCTCCCCAGTGCCAGCCCTTTTCAATCATAGCCATGCCCACATTGTCCCTCATAGCTCTGACAGGAGCCTTCCTCTCACCTTCACATTTGTTCTTGCCAATGGTAGCTAAGTAACTGCTTGTGCCATCCAATCGCTCGGCCAAAGAAAAAAGCTTAAAAACAGGAGTCGCCATGCCCACCACAGCTCAGGGCTTAGTTGGTGGACAAAAGGAGCAGTGTCAAAGATGGCTGCTGCACATGAGCCATCTGTATGATGTACCATTAATGTGACAGGCCCGCACAGAGGGGCACCAAGCTCAGCGACATGCAGAATGACAGGAGACTTATAGCTGACAAACCAATAAAGGTATCACGGAGCTCCCTATTGGACCCAGGCCATCGGGCAGTGCCTGAATGGTCAGCCTGTCCCTGGTTCTAACAGGACTGTACTAGTGGAAGGGCTTTTTAAATTTATTTGGTCCCTTCTCTCCACTAATGATGGGCTTTGGGTTTGATCCAAATCCAAGTTTGTCTGAAGTCAGAATTTAGCTGTTATTGCTAGGCCAATGAGCTGTGGGTGGGATTTTCCCCACTCTGTGGCTGATGTACAAAAAGGGTCGGGGATGATTGTGACATCATTGGCCATATACCGACACGTGGCCATATTAGGTTGGTGATGTCAGTAGCACCTCCACCCCTTTGTATACATCAGTTGTGGACACGGAAATCTCCCACCAGCAACTCATTGGCTCCACAATGACAGCTAACTTTCGGGTCTAGACCAAACCTGGTGTGGGCCGAACCCAAGCTCATTCCTATTCACCATAAACCTGTATACGGTTATTCTTTTTTGTTGGGCCCCAAACCCTACTCCAAAGAAGTCATGATTGCCATGATTTCCATATGCTGCACTGATGATGACCAAAAAGTCTAAAACAGCTCTTTGCATTATGGAATAAATGCCTCTATAATATTAGACTATAAAACTATCAGAGGTGTGCCATCAAAATAGTGCAGGTTGCAACATTTATACTAGTGTGCCAAAAAAACAATGAGCCAACCACAAAGTATGTTCCTGTGGAGCTGGAATGGGAAAATACTCAATTGCGATTTTTTGCAAGTGTTGCATTTTGTGTTTATATATTTGAAAGTTTTGCATATATTTCTGCATTATTGCGCCAAGCAGTGGGTTGTCTCGGTCAGGTTTGGTGCAAACCTGGAACTCCTGGGTAGGGATGAGCTTGGGTTGGCTTAGGTTCTGTCCTACCTCTGGGGAATCTGGAAGGAAGCTCAGTTCGGCTGAATCTGAAAGGAAGCTGTCATTGCCAGGCCAATCAGGTATGGCTAGGACATGCTCCGCCCCGCAGCTGCCTTGGCCTTATGAGCAGGGATTCCATTGTCAACAGCTGATTGGCCCGACACCAACAGCTTCTTTCCAGGTTCAGACACCCATGCGTCAGGACAGAACCCAAGTCCAACCCAAGCTCATCACTACTCATGCAGGACACCTTATAAACTATTGAGGAAACTGGAAAAAATCTCACTGGACCTGTAGGGTTATCTCACTGGTATTGCTATCTTAAAGTATTGATGTTGATGTAGGTGATCTGGTTCCCAAGCATGCAGCTTCTACACCCAGGAGGATCTCCCAGGTCTCCTTGGCTTGTAGTGTGAGGTACCAAAAAGGAAATTGAAGCACCCCTCCACTGCTAACACTTCCAGATACAACTTTATTCCCATAAAATCAGGGGGGCAACTCCAATGCATTTCAGGGGTCCAAGAGCACCCCTTTATCCTGGATAAAAAGAACATAAGAACATAGCCATATCAATCCGATATCAACACAATATCCACCCCTTGGGCTTATAGTAAAAATAGACACTAGTATAGTGGAAAATATCAAAATGAATGCACAGAAACTTCGGACAAATATGAGAACATGTATAATAAACCATACCATTTCAGTTCATCAACTCGGTAAAAATAAAATAATAATATTGGTAATAATAATAATTTTAATAATCACAATAATAATAATAATCAGTATTATTAAAATTATACATTTTGGTTACTATATCAACCTTATGAGAATAAATAAATAAATAAATTAGTAAAATATATCTCAAAACTGATTTATGTATAACTTGATCTATACATCATACAATCTGATTACACAACAGCCGGACAAAGAAAAAAAAATAAAATTTATAATTCCTTCCTTATAAACTATGACATAATAAATCATTTGTCTCAATTTTTTGCAGTAGTTGCTGGAATTTCATACTCTCACTTGGTTTATAAGACCCACCTTGTCTAGTCTTCTGTCTAGTTATCTATCTATTATAACTACATTCTTTATTTATTGATATTTCTACTGTATCTACCACCCTATATTTCTAATGTACTATCTATCTATCTATCTTGTATTTTATACTCAGTCTATGTAATGCAGATAGTAATATTTTACTTTGTAGCATTTTATGCCCGGAGTTACCCGTATCCTTCTCATTATCATTGTACACTCCTTTGTTAGCACTGAACATTCATTGTATTCTCTTATATTAGCTCAAGAACAAGCTTTACTTTCCGTAAAGCTTCTTCTTCTTCTTCTTCTTCTTCTTCTTCTTCTTCTTCTTCTTCTTCAGTAGTAGTAGTAGTAGTAGTAGTAGTAGTAGTAGTAGTAGTAGTAGTAATGCAGATAGTAATATTTCACTTGGTAACATTTTACGCCCGGAGTTACTCGGTAACCTTCTCATTATCATTGTACACTCCTTTGTTAGCACTGAACATTCATTGTATTTCTCTTATATTAGCTCAAGAACAAGAACAAGCTTTACTTTCCATAGCAGATGTAACCAATCTGTCGCTGGGCTCACATTCACTCTTCAACAAATATCTATATTATGTTTTGTTTTCACGGAGGAATCCTAAGTGGGCAACGCAAATAATTGCCACTGATGTATTTTTACCCGAACAGTGCATGTTGTTCACTCCGGTATGAAAATGTTGTTGATCTGTGTTACCTGTCTAGAAGATGTGTGGCTCTGTTCATCTAGTTCTGTGATCCTAGCATTGCAAAAAAAAAAAAAAAAAAAAAAAAAATCAAAAACTGGAGCCTTACCGTACCTGGTCTAGGACCCGGTCCATGCTGGAATTCCTGGTTCATACAGTACGTTTTTTTTTTTTTTCGTTCAACCCAGCGGGCTGAACAAAAGAAAAACGGAGGCGCTCGCTGTATTAACTATGTGATATTAGTGCAGCGATCTCCCCACTGAGCTATTGTGTTCTTACAGGGGGGCTGCCCCCCCCTCCACCAGAAAACACTGGTCAGCGCTCACAACCGTTGGCTGCAAGCACTGAGCAGATGTCGATCAGCTGCTGGTTTTTCAGCATGCTCATTCTACAGAAACCAGTAGTGAGCAGTGGCGGCTGGTGGGGTTTTTTTTGGGGGCGCAGCACTACCCCCACCCACGTCTGCCAGTCGCTCCGGCACTTACGCCACCTAGGTGGTGGGCGGTGGATTGCGGGAAGCGGCTCCGGTGTCCTCAGTGCTGCGGGTGGCTGGCGGTGGTCTGGGAGCAGCTGGTCTGGTGTCCTCAGCGCTGCGGGTGGCTGGCGGCGGTCTGGGAGCAGCTGGTCCTGTGTCCTCAATTCGGCGGGTTGCTGGCTGGGAGAAGCGGCTCTGGTGTCCTCAGCATGGCAGGTGGCTGACAGTGGGCTGGAAGCAGCAGCTCCTGTGTCCTCAGCGGGGCGGGTGGCTGGTGGCGGGCTGGGAGCAGCGGCTCCAGTGTCCTCAGTGCGGAAGGTGGCTGGCGGCAGGCTGGGGGCAGCGGCTCCGGTGTCCTCAGCAGGGCAGGTGGCTGGCAGCGGGCTGGGGGCAGCGGCTCCATTGTCTTCAGCGCGGCAGGTGGCAGGCGTCAGGCTAGGAGAAGCGGCTTCGGTGTCCTCAGTGCGGCAGGTGGCTGGCAGCGGGCTGGGAGCAGCGGCTCTGGTGTCCTCAGCGCAGTGGGTGGCTGGCAGCAGGCTGGGATCAGTGGCTCCGGTGTCCTAAGTGTGGCGGGTTGCTGGCGGCAGGCTGGGAGCAGTGGCTCTGGTGTCCTCAGCATGGTGGGGGGCTGGCAGGGGGCTGGAAGCAGCAGCTCTGGTGTCCTCAGCACGTTAGGTGGCTGGCGGCGAGCTGGAAGCAGAGGCTCCGGTGTTCTCAGCGCGGCAGGTGGCTGGCGGTGGACTGGGAGTAGTGGCTCCGGTGTCTTCAGAGTGGCAGGTGGCTGGCAGTGGGCTGGGAGAAGCGACTCAGATGTCCTTTTCTCTACGGCTTCTGTCATGCGTGTCCTCTCTCCTCCTCCTTCTCCTAGGCATCCAATAGGATCGCGTGATGTTTTGGTCAATTGGGAAACAGGTCTCAGACCCCCTTCCTTATTGTTGGGGAGGAGATTTAGTGTGAAAATAGTGAACATTCATTCGCTATCGTCACACAACTGGGTGGGTTTGGAGCGCAGTGCTCTGCATTCTGAGCCTACCCTTTTTTGAAGCCTATTAGACCCTCTGGCTCTAATCACATGCTTCAAAAAACACTCCCCCCCCCCCCCTCATTGGAATCCATGCATTTGGCATCCTGTATGTAGATCAGGGTGCCGGACACATGGATAGGGGGGGGTCAGCTCCCGCGCGCCCTCTATGGACAGGCCGCCACTGTTAGTGAGATCAGCTTCTCTTAGACGACGATATGTACACACGGGCCAAATGTCAGCTGGTTTCTACTGTATCGGCTGACTTTGGCCAATATTCGGCCCGTGTGTTACAGGGCTTAACTGGATAAAGATTTTGCACGATTCTAACAAGATGATTGCTTGGAATGAATGAATGAATGAATGAATAACTTATACAGCGCTACATATGCGAACTAAATCGCCTCAAGGCAATTTTGCCGTCAGTGTCCATCTGGGTCTTCAGAAGAGATGGGTCTTGAGCTTCTTCTTGAAGGCAGATGGATTACTTCCGAGTGGATGTGAGCGTTCCATAGCCATGGTCCTTGGACTGCGATCCTTCATTCGCCTTTTAATTTACAACAGGTCTTGGGGATGTGGAGGAGGTTCTGGTTAGTTGACCGGAGGGGGCGACCTGGGGAGTGGTGCTTTATTTTGTCGCAGAGGTATTGCGAGGCTTTTCCTTGTGTACATTTGTGAGTGAGGCAGAGGGTCTTAAATGTAACTCGGTCCTTCACGGCTAGCCAATGGAGGGTCCTCAGGGACAGGGGGATGGATTCCTGGGGTTTTTTTCCAGTTACCAGTCTGGCTGCTGTGTTCTGGACAAATTGTAGATGTGAAATTTGGTATTTGGGAAGTCCTAGGTAGAGGGAATTTGCGTAGTCGAGTCGGGAATTGATGATTGTTCCAACTACTGCTGCTGTATCTCCTTCCGGGACGAAGGGGACGAGTCTGATGTTTCCTGCTCAATCTAGACCCGGTGGGAGAGGCATAACGTTCTTGGCAGCAACGCCATCCACAAAGTAGCAAATGCCATCCACAAAGCTCCTACTTCCAGTCTCTATTGTAGCTTGTATCTGGCAGACTAACTAATGTGTGGCTTTATGTAGGCTTGGGTCATTACAGTGGTTGTAAACCTCAGACATAAAATATGAACAGAGCATATCCCTCTATTGTGTGTACTTGTCTCACTCCAGAGCACCAAGTCTCATTTCTGTCTGCTGCCTCTTTCCTCTGCTATCTGCATGAGTCACTTCTGATAAGATTTCCTGACACCAAGAGATAAAAGGTAACAGGGGGGGGATCTCCAGCACACAACCTGTGATTGACAGCCTCAGCTCTGTCCCTGTGTACTATGTGAAAGGGGTGGGGGTGGGGGGAGTGTCCCTTCTCTCCAATAAGCTCTCAGAGCTCTCCTCACTGAGCTCTGTACAGTGTAATTTCAGCTCTCCGCCCCCTGCTTTCTGACAGCTCAGACACGCTTTATAAATTCTGGACCGAAAATATGTAAAGGATAGAAGACCGCAGATAAACAGGTACAACGTATGTAGGAGGATTTTTTTTCATGTCTGTGTCTCATCTGAGGCCAGTCACTTCACTGAGTGTATGGAAGGGTTTACAACCACTTTAAATTCATCTCCTAAAGTTTGTAGAATTCACCTCCGTAACATCTCTAAAATTCGCCCCTTTTTAACAAATGAAACCACCAAGCTCCTCATTCACTCCCTTGTTATCTCTCGCCTTGACTATTGTAACTCCCTTCTCACTGGCCTGCCTCTCCATAGGCTCCTCCCCTCTTCAGTCTATCATGAATGCTGCTGCCAGGCTTATCCACCTTACCAACCGCTCAGTTTCTGCCAACCCTCTCCTCCAATCCCTACACTGGCTCCCAATCACCCAGCGAATTCAATTCAAAATACTAGCCGCAACATACAAAGCCATTCACAACTCTGCCCCGGGCTACATCACTAATCTTGTCTCCAAATATCACCCAAATCGTCCTGTACGCTCTTCTCAAGACCTCCTACTCTCAAGCTCCCTCGTCTCCTCCTCCCATGCTCATCTCCTCCTCCCACGCTCATCTCCAGGATTTCTCCAGAGCCTCTCCCATCCTCTGGAACTCGCTACCTCAACCGGTCCGGCTAACCCCTACTCTTGCTACCTTCAGGCGATCCCTGAAAACTCATCTCTTCAGGAAAGCCTATCACGTCTCCAACTAAACTTCTACCACTTCCATCAGCTCATTCCCCACAGCTACAACCTTTTGTACCACCTGCCCCACCCTATTAGATTGTAAGCTCTTCTGAGCAGGGCCCTCTTAATCCTCTTGTATTTTATTGTATTATAATTGTATTGTCTCCCTTTTATATTGTAAAGCGCTGCGTAAACTGTTGGCGCTATATAAATCCTGAATAATAATAATAATCTCCTGATTCTAGTAATCATCACACCTTTCGGGTCCATCCTAATATCAGGAACAGCTGTTCAGAATAAGGAAGTTCCATTTGTTGACCTCATCCTAAGTTCTTTAGATTTCTTCAACCAAATTCAATCAAAAACCTGCGGTGTTGCCTCCAACATCTCATGCGGGTAAGTATCAGGATCGGCAGAGTACCAGCCAAAGGTAGTAAGGGGCACTGGCGCTCTACAGCTAGACCTGGATGAGGACTTGCAGTGGTGAGCTGGTGGACCATGTTCTCCGGATGTGCCTCAGTAATTTCACTTTTGACTAGAGTGTACCTTTCATCTATTAAATGCTTTGCTCTCCAAAGCTCACCCCCCCTTCCCCGGAAGTCCTCCAGCTGACCAGTATCCAGGAACCACTGGTGGGAAAATCCAGGATGG